>JAQFYE010001127.1:0-25449 GCA_034694305.1 Protaphorura glebata | reverse complement strand
CCGACGTCATGCCCTATACCAAGCGCTATACGTATAGCACGGGGGAGTTTGCCCCACGAGAATGGACCGAACCTGTGCATGTACTATCCTTGACTGGAATATTGATGTGGACCCTCAGAAAGGCGAAAATACGAAAGTTGCTTGGCCGGATAATTCAAATTATCCGGCCGGATATCCGGCCAAGCAACTTTCGTTTTTTCGCCTTTCTGAGGGTGCACATCAATATTCCAGTGATATCTCAAATTCTAAAAATTATCCGGCCGGATATCCGCGGCATCTCTAGTCAGCGCCGATACACACGTCGGATTTTCAAGCGGAATAGATCCCTGGATTCGTCATAAGATTCTCTACAAGATGCGTATCTCACATTTTGTCCGATTCGCCCTGAGTGGGCTGCCGAGGTGCCGAGGAGGGTGGGATGGGGGCAAAGGTTGTGTGCCACCGTGCATGCTTCACTGTGATTACGAATGTATTTGTTCTTATCAGAAGATAAGGACGTAGAAATCAGTTGAAGCAAAAGGGCAAGATTATTTCAATTATTTAGCATGATTACGCTTTTAACACCAATTCAATTCGTTTAATTTTTCAACTGCACAATTTTTATGTGTTGCGTGAGCAATACATTATGTGAATGTGTTGTCCGTCCGTCTGTCTGTCCGTTTACACTTTTCATGCAGTAAATGTGGATGGATTTCGACGAAACTTTCGGAGAAGGTACACGAGGTCACTAGGATCACCAAGTGGTAATATTACCTCGCCAGGGGACCCTTGACCGAGGGTCATCAGAGGTCAAATTTTAAAAGTTGCTCAGAATGATCTGAAACGTGATAAATGCAATAAAAAGTGGGTGTCGGAGGGTGACCTTGACCCAGGTCACCAGAGGTTACATGCAGTAAATGTTGACGGATTTAGCCGAAATTTTCAGGGTAGGTACACAAGGTCACAAGCATCACCAAGTGTTATATGAGCTAGCCAGGTGACCTCTGACCCAAGGTCACTAGACTTCAAATTTTAAAAGTTGCTCGGAATGGTCAGAAACGTGCATAAATGCAATAAAAAGTGGGTGTCAGAGGGTGACCTTGACCCAGGTCACCAGACGTCACATGCAGTAAATGTTGACGGATTTAGCCAAAATTTTCAGGGTAGGTAAACAAGGTCACGAGCATCACCATGTGTTAATATGAGCTAGCCAGGTGACCTCTGACCAAGGCTACCAGAGGTCAAATTTTAAAAGTTGCTCAGTATGGTCTGAAACGAGCATAAATGCCTAAAAAGTGGGTGTCAGAGGGTGACCTTGACCCAGGTCACTGGAGGTCCCATACAGTAAATGTAGACGGATTTCGCCGAAATTTCCGGATAGGTACACTAGGTCACAAGCATCACCAGGTGTTAATATGAGCTAGCCAGGTGAACTCTGACCCAAGGTCACCAAAGGTCAAATTTTGGAAGTTGCTCAGAATGGTCTGAAACGAGCATAAATGCAATAAAAAGTGGGTGTCAGAGGGTGACTTTGACCCAGATCACCAGATGTCACATGCAGTATATTTGGACAGCTTTCGATGAAATGTTCAGGGTAGGTAGACAAGCTCACAAGGATCACCAAGTGTTAATATGACCTCGCCTGGTGACCTCAACCCGGGTCGCCGGAGGTCAAATTTTAGAAGGCGCTCAGAATGGTCTGAAACGTGCATAAATGAAATATAATGTGGGTGTCAGAGGGTGACCACAACCCGGGTCACCAGAGGTCATGTTTTAAAAGTTGCTCAGAATGGTCTGAAATGTGCATAAATTCAATAAAAAGTGGGTGTCAGAGGGTGACCCCGACCCAGGTCACCATTTAGCTATCTAGCTATCTACAGTTTAATTTTTTAAATTAGAGCCCAAAATGGGAAAGACTTGGAATGTTCTCTATAAGGTTGCTATGGAAATACTTTGAAGAATGAATGCAAAATGAAATATTTTGCTTTACTTTTCAGTTCCCGCATTTTTTTATTGAAATATTTTTGTTGATTTGCTTGTCTGACAAACATAACAAACTTTCCATTTTGGGCTCTAATTGAAAAAGAATTGAACAGTAGTTATACGGACGGAGTACATATAAACACTTAGATATTGCGTCTTACGACGGTTTATTTGAATATCCGTCTATTCTAGATGGAATGATGGAAAAGTATTATAGGGTGGTACAACTTTGCTTCGCCCCCTACAACCCAACCAAGGGAAGTTGGGGAAAAGTTGATAAATACATTTTGTAGAGAATTTTATTATAATCTTGGGAACTAGTCCGCTTTGAAATTTCATGCACGAAGCGGCGTTAACGAACGCTTAAATAAAAATCGGTATTCTAGAAATCCTCAGGAGTAGGAGACAGATTTGAATGGGTTTCCGACAGAAACACATCCAAAATAAATATCTTTCTGTCTTTCCATGCTGATTTTTACTTGAAGCACTCGTCAGCGCTGTTGCGCACATCGAATTTTAAAGCGGAGTTGCTCCGCTATAGGATTCTCGACAAAATATGATGTCAAGAATGTCAACTTTTCCCCGACTTTTGTTCGGTGTGCAGTTTGGGGAATGACCTGGTGCATAGGCATATCGGCCCACCGTGGACTGGCCTTCTTTTTTGTTGCCGATAAACTCGTGAATTTTGTAGTCTCGTTTTCGTTTTCTGACATACATTACACAAATGTTCGTAAAATAATTTTCTTTCGATTAACTAAATGTTGTTGATGTGTATAAAAAAATGTTGTGCAAAGATTATTCACACATTAAGTGGTGGCAGTGGCAGTGTAAAGTGCTGATTGGTTACAGGTTGCCGTTGGGCTGTAAAGATGAGGAGGTGCAAACGGTTATGCACTAGCACTACCCTGTATGTTGGTTTATTCATTCAGTTAGTTTCCTGCAGAAGTTAAGTTTTGGATTGATTTGAATACTCAAATAGGCCATAGAGCTATGGTATTTGACCGTAATTGCCGCTAATAAAGTTTTTCGCAGAAATGTTACTATGTTACTTAATTTAATAGAAACAAATACACCTCGACAACTCCTTTATAATTCATGCTAAGATGATATATATTATTCACTGCTTTGTTTGACGGATCAAGTGAGGTGGTTTTATTTTTATTTTCAGAATTTATAAGCTAACTGACCGTCAATATCTAAAAATATTCTGCAGCTTTTAAATATTACTATGTATCAACCCGTTGTTGAACTAACTGACAATCGATTTTTCTATTTTGTATCTTCATAGGAGTGCTTTCAAGAAATAGAAGTTAACAATGACGACGGACATCAGCGTTAACGTACGCTGGGATCCTCTACTCCAACAAGAAGTCATTGAAGATTTGGAGTATGACGGTGGGAACTCGTCATCTCGACTCTTTGAGCGATCTCGAATCAAAGCTTTAGCCGGTATGTAAACATGAACTCACATTCCGTTATTTTATTGGTTTATTTATTTTACGTAGTTTACATTAGATATCTTTTAAATGATAACTACATTTGTTTCTGCCGTCTTGAGCTCCACTACTTTTCGGTTTGGTAAACAAGCAAATCTTGCAATAGTTGTGTAAAGAAAGTTTGATTTGAACTCGTGGGACCTATACCAAACCAAGGTACTTACGATTTCCTGATATTCTGATTGCTATAAACGCAATACACATTACGTTAAAAATTGACAAATAAACGTATATTTTAATTTGTTTGTGTCTACACGGTAATGATGTATTAATAGTTTTCCCTTGTTAATATGAGTGCAATTCGTGCCTCCGTCCGTCCATTTCCTTCGAAAGTGAAAGTCGCCCACCTCTCCTCACACAGAGACGGGCATTTGCCTCAAATTCAGCATCTCTTATTCTATAAGTGATAAGTATGTGAGGAAAGGAAAGGCTTCGCCTCTGTGTGAGGTGGTGTGGCGTGGGTCTGACTTTGAAGGGAAAAGAACGGAGGCTGAAGTTCCAAACACATTACTTCTGAAACACCTGAGGTTGACCGATCTTACCGAAGGGACTAATTTTGTAATTACTATTTAATGAATTAGTACGCGCTCGTTAGATGTAGTTGTGGCCTGAATGAGGAGAGGACTACAAGAATTTATAGCCATACCGATTTATTGCCTTATCATCGGGTTGAAATCGCTTTTTTGTTCATGTAATCAATGCTGACTTCAGCAAATGTGCATGACTTGTGAAATGAGTCGACAAAACACTGAACATTTAGTCGGACGGACGGAAGCAGTCATCAGGGTTCTTGGTTTACATAAGGCATACAAATTGAAATATTTGCTGTTACTGGGATGACATACACCGACTACAGATATCTTACTTGTTGCTTCGTATTAGTATTTAGTATTTGGCATCGCTAACCGCTAACATAGTTGGGTAGATGTTCTGGTTGTGGTACCGTACTCGCACTGCAAAATAAATAAGGAGCAAAAGTTTGAAAATATGTTTGTGAAAATGTGCGTACAAATAATGGAATGATGATATTAACGTATATAGGTTTTATCTAATGGTGGTAAATTAGTTGTCGATTTCACAAAAATGAATATTCTCTCTCATTCTATATAATTGCGATCACGAAAATCACGATTATTGTCGAAATTGCTTCTGCTTAAAACCGAATTTCTGACCGCAAGTGGCAAGTCGTAAAACGTAAAAAAATATATAAATCATTTTTCCGTACTTCCCAAGTATTTTACTATAGAAGATCGTGTTCGTGTTGTGTACACGATACGATACAGTTGTCTTGTCTTCTATTAAAAAGACTTGAACTTCTCACCGGTACGGGTTCGATTTTTTGTTGTCTCGGGTTCGGGTTCGGATGATTGTGATTCTACTAACTATCAGGTTCGGATATTCGGATCACAATTATTTGAGCCAAAGGGTATCTATCGGGTTCGGATGCCGAATCGCGTTCGATTTTAGATGTGTCGTAATCCGATTTGTGACGCGAAGGGCTTGGCAGTAGTTGTAGCTTCAGTATAGTTCTGGTTTTTGATTAGGCTTCAGATGGCTCGTTAGACTATCAGGTTCGAGATCGGATTATCAGATCACATTGGTTTTATATGCGAAAGATAAGGATCTGACTCGAATGGCCACGAAATTAACAACCCCAATCCCCAATCGGTTTCCGATTCGGATTGACCTGCTACACAACAGGTCCGGACGATACGAAATTGTGTCTAGTACGTCGGAAAAATCAGTTTGCGGACCTAGTATGACTGAATGCAAGGGGTAACACTCTGAAGGAAAAACAACCAACCAATCCCATCCATGCGGCATGCGTCCGTGAGAAGTTCTAAAAAGACAAAAGACTGACTCATTTCCTGGAGTGCAGAGCTCGGAGTCGACGTTTAGCAAGTGTAACAAGAACCAACGCCTTACAAAGACTAGAGTTTTCATAGTTGCTCGAAAGCCGCGACACGATAAAATAATGTATGGCAAATGGCAGCTAGCTACGTTTACCAGAGTTTCGATAGCGTGCGTGCGTTGGTCAAGTGATAAAGTACGCTGGATGGAGCTGTAAGTCCCCCGCAACACAGTGCTCCCATTATTTTTTTGGGAATGTTTCTTAATGGAATTGAATCCACTAATCGCGGAGTATTTATGCAAAACAAAGCCAATTGAAATACCAGGTGTTATTTTTTTGTCAGATCATAACCATGACCAAACCCTAATAAAAATGATGGTGTATTTATTATGTGGATGCGTGCGTATATTTTAAGAACATTCTGGTATCATCGAAACAAATTTATACCTGATACAAGTTTGAGATTGAGATATCTTTGAATTGCAGAAAAACTATCTCTATTATTATAAAACAGGGACGCGGGCTGATTCGTTTCGCCCCGTTAATTTGACAAGTATTTTGGTTCGAAGCTTGTATTTATTCCTTTGTTAGTATTGACGACTAAATATTTGGGATTGAGAGTACGGTTGACAGACAATTTTGTTTTAACTCTTACAAAATATTGAATAACGTAGGATGAACCGACAGTTATTAATTCGTCTTGTTGAACAAATGTTGTGTCAGTATATAACAAAACCGCACCGAGTTTTACCGATAAGAAGGACCTTATTTGCCGAAACCACAATTACATTGAACTGCATGTCTATCTTATCAATTTTCCGGGGTGTATCCTCTTGAAAGCTGCTTCTAGTGCTTAACGTTCCACATTAACGAGCTCAATAGCTTCATAATACTTTTTACTGAACTGAAATGTTCAACCGCCATGTCTACTCTTCCTGTGATTTTTATTGTCCGCGGTTTTTCGTCTTTTCCTTCCAGTGAATAATTGTGTTGACTCAGTCCTCCGTTCCCTCACAATTTTAAGTTAGTGAGTAATACCAATACCCTTCGAGTCCTTTACACCAACTGCGTTCTTGTGGATCTTGGTTATGAGGAAACTAAATATTCGCATTAGTGGAATCAATTAGCCACAAAAAACAGAGTAATGGATTTAAATTCTACACCGTCTCGGGGTCACACCCGCAATTCGGCGTCTTCTACTGTGGTGCATAGTTTTACCGCTCAGACTTCGATGGTCAAATCAACATTTACTCATCGTCTCCACCCCAACAGAGCCTTTTCCTTTGAGAACGGTGGAAGTCAAGAAATGCAAAAGGAAGAAATGAGAAACGTTGAAAACCGAGTATTTGAGCGATACATTTTGGAACTGCAAGGTAGTATTCTACTTCGAAGATTTTAAGGTTGTTAGTCTTAATACGTAGGGTTTCTCTTCTCAGCTGATTTTGCCACATTGAACGGCGAGACCGGTTCGAATATCAATTGAAATTGAAAATATGATGAGATTACTGTGGTAGACTAGATTGATGGTTGTAATTCGAGTGGTGTTTGGTATGGAATACTAGGAATACAAGTTTCTAGCACAAATCATTATACGTAGAACTTATACCTGTAAGACGATTCTAGGTTCAGGTTTAGTTCAAGTCACCGAAGATTCTTCGTTGAGAAGAAATCGTGCACTAATTGTTAATTGTTACCGCACACTGGCATTCAGCACGTTTGTCAATACGAGAATACGACTACCTTTTAATCACGGACACCGAGTAACCACGTTTAAATTGTTATTTGTTAAAAGTTAATTTGTGAGATGACACGCACGTTTGTATGACTCGTGCGGCATACTTACTGCTCTGCCTATCAATTGTCCATTGTATTGAGTTACATGGAATACATATTCAAGAAGCTTGCACTGGATTAATTTTCGTTTTTGTTGCTTGAATTATTAAAGATGAACGCGAGACGGTACAGAAGAAAACTTTCACTAAATGGGTCAACTCTCATTTGGTTCGTGTGTCGTGTCGAATCAGTGACTTGTACACGGACCTTCGGGATGGAAAGATGTTACTCAAGCTTCTGGAAGTTTTATCAGGAGAGAGACTCGTAAGGAAGCAAATCTAATGAATATGTATGAATTGCTGAGTGATTTGGACATAATAAAATGAATGTTTTAGCCACGGCCAACGAAAGGGAAAATGCGAATTCACTGCCTGGAAAACGTAGACAAAGCGCTTACTTTCCTTAAAGATCAACGTGTTCACCTGGAGAATATGGGGTAAATTTTCATATTAATAAAATATAAATTTTCACAGAACTTTGTTGAATAGAGTCCGCGTCGAACTGACAATGGAAAGCAATATCCATTTTAAGTTGGTCAACAATGAAGTTCGCGTTCCATTTCTTACGAAGGATTTGTGCCATCATATAAGTTGTTGAACACTCGATTCGTGTTAAAACCCGTGACTGGAACTGGAACAAATGTTTCGATTCCGGTTTTGATCTTAATTGACAGATGTTTAAATTACATTATTTAATGTTGGTGTTCTTATTCTAACTCCAGAATATTTGTTTGACAAACCTTAGTAGCTTCTTTTTCGTATTTACATTTGTTGTTATAGCGTATCCATCAACCTCTAATTATAATACATTACGGTAAAATAATCCCGACCAACACTCATGTCTTCATATTTTACATTATTACAGGTCCCATGACATTGTGGACGGAAGCTCTCGCCTCACTCTCGGTCTTATTTGGACCATTATTTTAAGATTCCAGGTACATTATTTCAAAAGTTTGGCCAACTCACATTTCTATAAAAACCTTTTCCTTTCATCCTCTGTAGTTTTACTGCGCCTGGAATTTACCAATCCTTGATGACCCAGACTTCCTAGACTTCTGTGTTTCTGTGGACTATGATTGGGAAATGATAGAGCCCATAGTTCGCATTTTGTATCCTTCCATTTTTGATTCCCCACATCCTGCTAGCCCTGTTCCTATTACATCACGCTCACAACCGGTATCGCTATTTACATTCTCACCACCATGATTTCATTTCCTACCTTATCCCATGTACAGATTCTAGAAAATAGAGCATTTATTATAATTGCAGGCATTCTGTAAATTATTTGACTCATTGTAATAGATCCAAGATATCACCATCGAAGAAGTGGACAACAAAGAGACAAAATCTGCGAAGGATGCTCTCCTTCTGTGGTGTCAAATGAAAACTGCCGGTTATAATAACGTCAACATCCGAAACTTCACTACTTCCTGGAGAGATGGTTTGGCCTTCAATGCTATCATTCACAAGCACCGGCCAGACCTCATTCAATACGAGAAACTGTCACACAGCAATCCTATGCATAATCTTAATAATGCTTTCAATGCCGCGGAGTCAAAATTGGGTCTTACAAAACTTCTTGATGCTGAAGATGTTTGTGTTGAACAACCCGATGAAAAGTCAATTATTACCTATGTTGTCACCTATTATCACTACTTTTCAAAATTGAAACAGGAGACTGTACAAGGAAAACGAATCAGCAAGGTAGGCAGGAAATACACATTTTAAAATGCAATTTGTGAACGGAAAATAATGCTGGATAACAGCGGTTTTGACGGGACGATGCAGGAGATACCGTAGTTCTATATTGTCCTTTTTATTCTATAGGTTGTGGGCATTGCAATGGACAATGATCGAATGATCAAAGAGTACGAAACATTAACATCAGATCTGTTGAAATGGATTGAAGTTACGATTGACCAACTTGGGGATCGAAATTTTGCGAATTCATTGTCAGGAGTTCAACAACAACTCACTCAGTTCAATAACTATCGGACAGTTGAAAAACCACCTAAGTTCGACGAGAAAGGAAATTTGGAAGTTCTTCTTTTCACTCTTCAATCCCGGATGAGAGCCAATAACCAAAAACCATACACTCCAAGAGAAGGAAAACTCATTTCAGACACTAACAAAGCATGGGAGCGTTTGGAGAAAGCTGAACATGAGCGGTAAACAATTTTATTCTATTGGGCCCTTGTTTGGATACACCCCGCGTCGTACGTGTGGGGTTTGGAGAGGAACAAATGGAACAATTATCGCACTCACTTTCTAAATTGAAATAATAAATTTAAATTTACAGGGAGTTGGCCCTTCGGGAAGAGTTAATTCGACAAGAGAAATTGGAACAATTGGCAGCTAGATTCAACCGTAAAGCAAGCATGAGGGAGACTTGGCTGAGTGAAAATCAAAGGCTTGTGTCCCAGGACAATTTTGGTTTCGATTTACCTGCTGTTGAAGCTGCCGCTAAGAAGCATGAGGCCATCGAAACAGATATCTTTGCATATGAGGAAAGAGTCCTAGCTGTCGTTGCTGTGGCCCAAGAACTTGAGGCTGAAAGCTATCATGATATTGAAAGAATCAACTTGAGGAAAGAAAATGTTATGAGATTGTGGGAGTATCTTTTGGAGTTATTGAGAGCTCGGCGCCTTCGGTTGGAGGCATCACTTCAACTTCAACAAGGATTCCAGGTTAGTAATAACAAAGGGCTTTGTTTAGACGAACTGTAATGTTTCGTTTCTAATTTGACAAGAGAAATTTTTGTTTAATAGGAAATGCTGTACATTCTGGACTCAATGGAAGAAATAAAGCTTAGGCTGCTATCTGATGATTATGGAAAGCATTTGATGGGGGTAGAGGACTTGCTTCAAAAACACTCTCTTGTTGAAGCTGATATCAACGTTTTGGGTGACAGGGTCAAGGCTGTGGTTCAGAATTCACAGCGGTTTATTAGTGACGAAACTGAGCCCGGAATTGAAGGTTTTAGACCAGCAGATCCAGATGCCGTTATGGAAAGAGTTCAACAACTTGAGGTAACACAAATTTTATTCGAATCTCATTTTAAAAATGCAAATAAAACATGAATACTATGCGAATTGCAGGAAGCCTATGCTGAACTCGTGAAGTTGGCAATTGAAAGACGCACAAGATTAGAGGAAAGCAAGAAATTGTGGCAGTTTTATTGGGACATGGCTGAAGAAGAAAACTGGATCAAAGAAAAAGAAAATATTCTGTCTCAAGGCGATATTGGTCATGATTTGACAACTGTTCACCTTCTCTTGTCAAAACAAAAGGTACAGTTTACAGTGTGTACAATTGCATTCATAACAACATGAAATGAAGGCGCTAAAGTCACATGCATTACTTAGGCGTTAGAAACAGAAATGAGCACACATGAACCTCAATTGATGAGTGTTGTGACAATTGGACAAGATTTAATAGACGAGCAACAATTTGGAGCCGAGAAAGTTGAAGGGAGACTTGCAGAGATTATGAATCTTTGGCAGAACTTGAAAGATTTAGCTGATTACAGAAAAAGACGTCTCACTGAAGCAGTGGACTACCATCAGGTTAGTTTACTTGTTATTTTCTTCAGGTTGTTTGGGATAGCTAAGATAAAATCTCTTTTTTCAGTTCTTTTCTGATGCTGATGACGTTGACACGTGGATGCTTGATATGTTGCGACTTGTTTCAAGTGAAGACGTTGGTCGTGACGAAGCTAATGTACAGTCCTTGCTGAGAAAACATGATGATGTGACAGACGAACTGAAAATTTATTCCAGCACGATTGATGCACTTCATGGTAAACATTTGTTTCGTCTCTTTTTTGTAACAAAATGGAATCAATACGTGGTTTTCATTCATACATTTTTTTTGTATTTCAAGCGCAAGCTCAACAATTGGGCGAACAAGACAAAGAGAGTCCAGAAGTGGTTGAACGTCTTGCAAGCATTGATCGAAGATACAAGGAGTTGACAGAACTTGCGAAACTCCGGAAACAACGCCTATTAGATGCTCTCTCCTTGTATAAATTGTTATCAGAAGCTGAAGGAGTTGAACAATGGGTTGCTGAGAAGGTAAAGCTCAATAATGTAATATCAATTCAGATGGCTATACTGTTCGTTGCTTACATCTTAAGTCGAATTTCCTTAGGATCGTATGCTCTTGACCATGGTACCAGCCAAGGACATTGAGGACGTTGAAATCCTAAAGCACCGCTACGATGGTTTCGAAAAAGAAATGAATTCTAATGCTTCCAGAGTGGCCGTGGTGAACCAATTGGCTCGTCAACTTCTTCATGTTGAACATCCTAATTCTGAAGAAATTGTTGGACGTCAAAATATGTTGAACACTAAGTGGTCAGATTTGCGTGAGAAAGCTGAAGGAAAGAGGGATGAACTGAACTCTGCTCATGGCGTTCAAACATTTCACATTGAATGCCGAGAAACGATTGCATGGATTGAAGATAAAAAACGAATTTTGGAAGAAACAGCTGCACTCGAAATGGATCTTACTGGCATCATGACACTTCAGGTAAACCTAAACATTCCTGAATTGCAAGTGAACATAACTTTAATAGTTGCAGCTTTGACATATTTTCAGTATTCGTTTAGAGGGTTTAATTTGTCTTGTCGCGTTGTCGCTAAAGGCTAACGTGTTTGGATGTATTTGTTTTGTAGCGCCGTTTGTCAGGAATGGAGAGGGACCTTGCGGCTATCCAAGCCAAGTTGGATGCCTTAGAAAAGGAGGCCGACAGGATCAGTGAAGATCATCCAGAGGAAGCAGCACTCATTCGTGAACGAATCGAACAAATTCGAACTGTCTGGGATCAGCTAACTCAAATGGTGGGTTTTAAAATTGGGTCTAGTCTAGTTGACAGTTTTGGGTGTATGACCTCATTCATGTTTTATACGGAGAAGTGATTTATCGTCGTATTGTTTTAGCTGAAGGATCGTGATGCAAAACTAGAGGAGGCCGGTGACCTTCACCGATTCCTCCGTGACTTGGATCACTTCCAAGCTTGGCTTACGAAAACACAAACCGAAATCGCATCCGAAGATGTACCGACAAGCTTGGCTGACGCTGAAAGACTTTTGAGCCAGCATCAAAATATTAAGGATGAGATTGAGAATTACGTGGACGATTACGAGAAAATGATGGAATACGGAGAGAGAATTTTTGCCGTGAGCTTAATTCCAACAAAGTTTATTAAATTCATGCCGTGGTTTAAAAACTATTTTCAATGTACATCAGGAACCTTCAACTCAAGAGGATCCACAATACATGTTCTTGAGGGAGCGACTCAAGGCTCTAAAAGACGGATGGGACGAATTACGTCAAATGTGGGATAGTCGGCAAGAACTATTATCACAGTCTATGAATCTTCAAATTTTTATGCGAGATTCGAAGCAGGCTGAAGTCTTACTATCTCAACAAGAGACTATTTTGGCGAAAGATGAGACACCGGTATTTGTATAGATTTAAAAATATTACAAAATATTTCTGCCTTACGATTTTTTGAATTCATCGAATTTGTTACTTCCAACATTACAGTCAACTCTTGAACAAGCAGAAAATTTGATTAAACGTCATGAAGCCCTACTAACCACTATGGATGCAAATGATGAGAAAATTAATGGTGTCATTCAATTCGCTTATGCCCTCTGCTCTGATGGTCATATCCAAGCGGACAAGATTGGAAAGAAGGCCGATAGTATTCGTGAGAGACGAGAAGCTAACAAAAAGAAGGCGCTCGAACAGATGGAGAAATTGAGGGAACAACTTCAACTTCATCAATTCTTGCAGGTAATATCCTTTTGATGTTGAACGTTAGTCTAACGAAATGATATGATAAATGGTATTCTAAAAACTAATAATCTCTTATGTTAATAGGATTGTGAAGAATTGGGAGAATGGGTACAAGAAAAGGTCATGATATCCCAGGATGAAACTTACCGGAGTGCAAAAACTGTTCACAGTAAATGGACAAGACATCAAGCATTTGAAGCTGAAATTGCCTCCAACAAGGATAGGCTGAAAGCTATTCAAGATTCAGCTCAGGGATTAATGGCGGAGAAACCTGAATTCCTTGCTATTATTAAACCGAAGGTGGACGAATTATCCCATCACTTCAATGAGTTGGAAGATAATACTCACGAGAAGGTATTCTAAATGAAACGAAAACGAAATCTAAATTACGAAAGAAATCAGGAGAAATTATACAATCGAAATAATTTTCAGGGTGAAAGACTTTTCGATGCAAATCGACAAGTTTTGTACGACCAGAGTTGTGACGACATTGACGGATGGATGAATGATCTTGAGAAGCAAATTGAATCTGGAGATCATTTGGCTGTTTCAGATTTGGCACACGTCAATATTCTAATCCAACGACAACAGGTAATAATATACAAGTTAAGCTGGAACTGGGCGATGGAATGTATTGTAATTTTAACTTCATACATGGAACCATTTTTGTGTGTTAGACTATGGAAACCCAGATGGCTGTAAAGGCCAAAGAAGTGACGGAACTGAACAGTCAAGCTGAACACCTGAAGCAAATTGATCCTGATAAAGTGGAGGAGATTGTTGCTAAAAAGTCTATTGTTGAGACACGTTTCGATAAATTGAAGGCTCCATTGGAAATTCGGTAATTCTGTGAAATATTATCTTGCAAGTAATTTTCTTTAAGGGTTAATTTTTGATTTTAGTAAGAAGCAATTGGAAAAGAAGAAGGAAGCCTACCAGTTCCGACGTGATGTCGAAGATGAGAAACAATGGGTGGCAGAGAAAATGCCTCAAGCTACAAGTAAGGATTATGGAAATAGCCTCTACAATGTTCATATACTCAAGAAGAAGAATCAGTCGTTGAGAAATGAAATTGACCACCATGAGCCCAGAATTGACACTATTGTCGGCAATGGAATCAAACTTGTGACAGAAGGACACGCTGATGCAGAAGAGTTCCAGACTCTGATTGGTGAACTCAAGGAGAAATGGGAGGATTTGAAGTCAGCGGACGATGAAAGAAAAGAAAAACTTCTGCAATCTGAACACGCTCAGCAATATCTCTTCGACGCATCAGAGGCAGAGGCGTGGATGTCCGAACAAGAATTGTACATGATGGTTGAGGTAGGCCACATTTTCAAAAAATTATAACTGTAGCAACCAGCCGAAATAACTTGACGGTTTGCAAATTTCTATCCAGCAAAGGGCTTTGGAGTCTGGCTCTGGAATGTCCCTAATTGTGTTCCTGTAACGGCTGAGATTGCAAGGAGGTGTAGTGGAGTCACGGTGGAGCCGTTTTACTTAGCAGCCGTTGCAGGATCACCCTTATGCACATTCAGGCCATTCGTTTCAAAATGTCTCCTTTACTGCACTTTCCATGCAATGTGAGCAGGAGTAAACTTCATTATTATAATATGACATGTAGGATCGCGGGAAGGATGAGATTTCTGCCCAAAACCTAATCAAGAAACACGAAGCTCTAGAGAATGATGTGAATGATTACGCTGATACAATTCGACAACTTGGAGAAACTGCAAGACAGTTGATTATGCAAGAGCATCCAGAAAGTGATAACATTGGACTCAAACAAGCCCAAGTGGATAAGTTGTATGCAGGGCTCAAAGATCTGGCACACGAGAGAAGGTCCAAGTTGGAAGAGGCCCTAAAATTATTCATGTTGAATCGTGAGGTAGATGATTTGGAACAATGGATTGCAGAGAGAGAGGTTGTCGCAAGTTCGCACGAGTTGGGTCAGGATTATGATCATGTTACAATGCTATGGGAGAGGTTCAAAGAATTCGCAAGAGATACGGAAACTGTTGGAAACGAAAGAGTTGCGATTGTTAATGAGATTGCGGATGGACTTATTGCATCCCAACATTCTGACGCTGCGACGATCGCAGAGTGGAAAGATGGACTCAATGAAGCTTGGGCAGATTTACTGGAGTTGATTGATACAAGGACGCAGATGCTCGTGGCTTCGAGGGAACTTCACAAATTTTTCCATGATTGCAAGGATGTATTGGGACGAATTGCAGAAAAGCAGACAGGACTTCCGGATGAAGTTGGTCGAGGTAAGACAGTAAAATTCTGTAGTTTTTTTAGACACAGGAAAACCAATAAGAAAATCCAATTTTAACTCAAGTACCCTAGCCCTAAAGTACCCTTTCCCAAATGAATGCGGAATGCAAAACGGAAAAGTGACGTTTACAAATTATTACACGTATTACAGATGCGGGATCTGTCAGTGCACTCCAGCGGAAGCATGTACAATTCTGGCAAGATTTACAGACCTTACAATCTCAGGTAAACTAAAAACTTATTACATAGTTCCTCATTTATATTAGAGCTGGTCGTAACCTTAAATCTGCGTTCCGTGTTGTTACCTTACCATTTATAAAATTTAGGTCGAGCAAGTGCAAGAGGATTCAGAAAAGTTACAAGCTGCATATGCCGGTGATAAAGCCAAAGAAATTACTAATCGAGAGGCTGAAGTCGTCAACGCATGGCTGAATCTTCAAGGTATGTTCATTGTTTTTTCTTAATATATTTCTATCTTCAACGTACTCTTTTTTTGTTAGCATTATGTGAAGCTAGAAAGCAAAAACTTGGAGATACTGGAGATTTGTTTAAATTCTTTAACATGGTACGAACTCTTATGTTGTGGATGGACGATGTCAAGGTTCAAATGAATACGTCTGAAAAACCTCGGTACGCTTAAAATTCGGAAGTAAGTAGAACTAGTCGACCTTAAATTTTAATCCTATGGTATTTTTAGTGACGTGAGTGGAGTTGAGTTACTAATGAATAATCATCAGAGTTTGAAAGCCGAAATTGATGCCCGAGAAGACAATTTTTCAAGTTGTTTTAGACTTGGGAAAGAATTACTTTCAAGGAATCATTATGCTTCGAATGAGGTAATGTGTCGGATTTTTTGTTAAAAAAAATGATTTGATCTCGAGTTAAGTTTGAATGTGGTATTATTATTCAGATCAAAGAGAAAGTTGTGGCTTTAACCAACCAAAGAAATGGAATGCTGCAAAGGTGGGAAGAGCGATGGGAACATTTACAACTAAGTGAGTTTACATTTCACATAATCCAAAGTTGTATAAAATTCTGATATTAATGAAGAATATATTTTTTACAGTTCTTGAGGTATACCAATTTGCACGAGACGCAGCAGTAGCGGAAGCCTGGTTAGTGGCCCAAGAACCATACCTACTGAGTCAAGAGTTGGGCCATCATATTGATGAAGTCGAAAATCTAATAAAAAAACATGAAGCTTTTGAAAAATCAGCTTCAGCCCAGGAGGAACGATTCACAGCATTGGAGCGTCTGACCACGGTAAGTACATTTTAAATCTTCTTGTTTATGAAACTTCAAGTAGAATTTAGATTTCTCGATTGTAAACTATAACTGTTGCATTCTTATCTTGAACTGTTCCTAATGTCAATGTCCTGTATGGAATAGCTGGAAATAAGGGAGCAGGCTAAGAGAATGGGCCAAGAAAGTGGATTCTACCCTTATGAAATGGTGACAGTTTATTCCTGTTGTTTCGAGTTTCGGTGTGATTAACATCTCATAACCAGCTACTATAACGTGAAGCATGAAATCTTCATATTATTTTTTTTCAATTAACTTGATGTTAACGAATTTCTTGGCCAGGACTGTGAAATGAGTACGATTTTTAAAAGCATGCGGGATGCAGGGGGTGTTATATTTGTATCGTACAACGGAGACATTAGGGTCTTCAATGTTTTATTGGGTTGAGTTGGTCACTTCAATTTTCATTTTCGATTAATATTAATAAACTGATTTTGGAATAAACATATGAATAAATAAATAGGAGCACATTGGTATCGTGAGGAAGTATGACATGAACTTTGAAGTCGAGATTACGTAGAAGGATTTATTCAACTGTCAAAACCGATTTCCTATTAAGTGTTCTTTAAGACTACGGAACAGATTAGTCTGTTCCAAATATGTCCAAAAGGTCAGGTTTCGAATATCGGGGTACCTACAAAAATAATACATACGCAGCAATTACAAATTAAACAAAAGGTTGATTTCGTGATGGCTCTAATAAATGCTGTTTATTGCATCTCACTCGATTATTGAGTGGTTTTTATAACTCTTTTAACATTCTTATTTTTCTTTTCATATCAGTATGAACTTCGGGATCGTGATAGGCGGGAACGCGAAGAAGAGGACCGAAGACGAGCTGAGGAATTGGCTAAGAAAACTCCTCCCAAATCACCAGAGAGTGATCGTCCTGATGGTGCTCGATCCCCTGAACAAACGTCTGAACGTGAAACCTTGAGTCATAGGGAGTCAGGTAAGGCAATGCTAGGTGTGATCGCTCTTATCCTGTATTTTCAAACCTAATAACTCCAAATTCTATTCTAAATACGAATGAACAAACTTTACATCCTGGAGTAAATTGAGTTTGAAAATATTTTTGTATGTTGTCTAGCCGTCTGTATGCACCCCACTACACTAATAATAAGCACAGCTGTGTTTATAATTTTATTTATAATTTTATTTTATCGCATGATCACTAACTTACCTATTTTCTATTTGCATGATTTCTATTGACTTGCCTTGACGCTGATATCTGCGACTTATAGCTTCTACAAAAAGTCCACCACCCACGCCAACCCGCCAAGCGGGGCAAGGAGGTTCACTCAAGAAAAAGCCAGGTACTAGATTGTTTACTTCAAGACCCTGCAGTGGAGTTTCAACTAAATCTAGAGCACTACATCATATTTGTTCCTGTCTTCAGTATGAGTTTGGAAAGTATCAATGTCGATGTGGGTTTTTAGATTGTTTTAACACAGTGGATGATCATTCCTTATCTAGTGGCTTTCATAGTAGTCGTACGGAAAGTAGTACAAGTTCACCATCAAAGCGTTCATTGAACTTCACTGAAAGTTATCACCAAGAATTTGAAAAGTATCAGTCTCCTTTCCTCGGGAGAGACTTGTCTTTGTCGGTGTGGAATGATCCTTACTGTTTTTCTAGAACATGCGATCCATGTTATTCCTTCCCATATTCCATCCCGTATAACTTTCCTAATTCAGCCAAGCTTGACAGATTTGTCTCTAGTGGTCCAGTTTATTACGGAAATCGTGACCATGTTATCTCAGGCCTCGAAACTTATTTTCATGTCCGTGAGTTTGGAGGGGTTGACTCGCCTTTGTTTTGGAGAGCAATTTCGCTCGCATTTTTTGGATTTGCTCTGTATACCATGGTGGCGATTGCTTTTGGAAATGGATAGGAATATTTTTGAGTTATTACCTTACCAAAATTTTAAGGAATGCCGTCAATTACCTTATTTTAGATTCGAAACATTAATTTGGTGATTAGACCCTGATTTTACTTCATGAACGGCTCAAATACTGCTTTTGGGAAAAACGATTTTAACGAAAGTTTTTTTTAATCGGAATTTTAATTTCCCACAATGAATTATTGGTTCTTACAAACCAAATTGGTTCTTACAAACCAAATTGGTTCTTACAAACCAAATTGGTTCAGACATCTAAAGACTGAACTATCTAGGCTTTATCAGAGTAGACTTTTAGTCCCTGTAGTTATGGAGTGTTCTAGTTCTAGATATTTAGTTCGGTGGACACGTTGCAAAGAAACTGAGCAGTCGTAGTGTAGTTGCAATTTGCATGTCAATTGGCAGCAAGATTTAATCCCTGGTCTTTGGGTTTGTGTTGTGATGTAGTTTCAATTAGGTCATCCGCTTTAGTTGACTCTGTGATCTCCTTTCCAAATTCGGTAAAATCATCCAAATCTCCTAAAACAACTTCCATATCTCCTCGACGTACCACATTTGACAGCTCTGATCTTGTTAACGACAATGGTGATGGCAACAGTTGACGACTTCAGAACTAAGCTGTTTCCTGATTTTTGACTGGCGCTACAAAACCATATCTCAACTTCTATAACTTTACTTTACTTAACCTCTATCTTTGACACTGGAATTTATTTATTTAACTTATTATTAATTTTTGATGGTACTTCGTTCGTATAGTCTCGTCTAGTTTTTGTGGCTTTTGTATGTATTATTACATTCGCTAATTGTACTGTCGATGAACTTTTATGTACGTTATGGCTTACTAAATAAATGTCTCATTATTTAATAGACAGGTGTGTATTAAACGATACCCCATTAAACTGAATTTTACATCGAATTAATACTGCATTTGGCCACTCCTCACGTTAGCACAGAACTTGTTTACGCCCCTAAAAAAAACTAATCGTACCCCATTTAAAGACCCCATAAACATTTGATGGACTTAACCACTTTCAGTCTTAGAGTTTTTACAAATCCGAATTAAAGGGTGAATGTAACATAGACTTTTGTCAATGTCAATTTCATATTGAAAATTGTTTGAACAATCGCACTTGTTTCAGAGAAAGCTCTATTACACAACAAACAATAAAATAAACAATCGAGCCTGAGTGACATCCTGTAGAAAAAATGTGAAGGGAGTGCTTGGTAAGATAAGGTGTCAAGTGGGTTCATCGTTTATATTCGGATTTACGCTTATATCTTTAACATTAGGCAATAATTGATTATAGTTACGGTATTATTTTTTGGGTGTTAAAGTTAAACCGTGGAAACTGCCGTTAATTCCCAAGTGTCTGCGTTTTTTAATAGTAAGTCATTTCTCAGATGAAGTTGAATTCGAGGACTGTGGATTTGCAACCCACTTTCCGATAATAGGGAAGATTCTTAACGACTCATTCTTATGTTGTAGAAGTTAATCGCAATCCTAATTAAATTGAATTAGATATTTTTATATTTTTGGCTTCGATTCCGTTTGACCCGGTAATTCTCATGCTTTGCCCTGTGACGTTTGCTTTGGAATCAGTTGTTACGATTGACTTAACTGCTGCCGGTTTTTGGTTTTCATGCAGCTTGACATTCTAATGAGGAACTCTTGATTATCTAACTTAATTGGTTTTTCGCCCGAAGATTAATTTCTTAGAGTTTCACCCAGCCTAGACGGGTGTTTCAACTTCCGCGAATATTTTGGCACACAAGACAGAATGCAAAAAATCTGCAAAAAATATGAGTTATCCTAACTTCTCCAAGGATACTGCCATGTTTTTTTCAATATTTTCTGACTCTAACTGCGCGAGATATAGGCGTTTGTAAACTGTCTTAACAAGTGCCCACCTCTGTATTCGGTTTTTGGTTCTTACAGAAACGTACGAAAATGAAAATTAAGTTATGTCTTGTGTCTGTATCGAGTTTGCTTCTTATACTTTGTTGTCTGTTGTTGTGCTAAATGTATAATAATACTAGTAGAGTCATTTGAAGACCCGAAGAAAACCAGTCGATCAAGGTCTAAATCACCGTTTAGAAGTTTCCGTTGGAAAAAGTCAAAGGCATCAACGCTGGAGGCAATTCCAGGCAGTGCCTCAGATGATGAGTCCAATATTCAAAAAGTCAAGGGTAAGTTTATTAGATTTGAATTAGGCGTATGCCTTCATCGTCGAGATTCCACTTTCCATTCCAGCCCTTTTATCCTTCGAAAAGAACGTTTTAAGTTTATTTATTAACTTCATTTCAGATGCCTACTTTCTCCTTTTCCTATATTATTTACACTTGACTCTCCCAAGGCGTTACGTTTTATTTGATTAGAAAATATGAAAAGTCAAGGTACTCGCCTTGGGTCTCTGGGCAAGGAACACTGGTGATGGTAAAAATTACGTTTGCAGTTTACTGGCTTTAAAACGAGTAGTTATTTTGCATTTGTATTTTCTCGTTGTTTTCTTGCACGCAAGGTTCAGCTTGATGCTTGTTTGATGTCGATTCTTGTGGCTACAAGCTTGTGCAACTGCTTGAAATTTTTAATACGCAATTTTTGCATGTTGAATTTTGCTTTGATTTGGATATATCTGGTGAAAATGGGATGCGAAGAATTCCTTCTTGAAGAACTCGCCTGTCGGAACGCAGAAATAATTCGGTTGGCTGGGAAGCCTTGCTTGGTTTCATTTTGTGCATGCAGCAACGAGACAAATTATTTTAGATTTGGTCTGACATGTGAACTAATTAAATTAAATTAATCCTTGCAGAACGCCCAGGAACAACTGAAGAAGGAGTATTAGAAGCTACTCTCACAAGGAAACACGAATGGGAGTCAACCACAAAGAAAGCATCCAACAGGTTAATATAATATTAAAAATGTCATCTTAGTTAATCAGGAAATTTGAAAAAAAATTGTATCGTGTAATGATTTGATCCAGGTCTTGGGACAAAGTCTACGTCGTCTTGCGAGGCGGTTCCATCCTCTTCTACAAGGATCAGAAGAATTTCAAACTCCAGCCCGAAGCATTTTTCCGTGGTGAAACTCCAGTCGATGTGAGTGGTGCATCGGCCGACGTGGCTACTGACTATACAAAGAAAAAACATGTGTTCCGACTCAAGTATGTTTGCGTTTACATTTTGATGTAAGTAAACTTTTTATGACATTCTTGTATTAAGCAAATCTTATTTCTTTGAAAAGATTGTCAAGTGGTGGCGAATATTTATTCCAAGCAAGAGATGACGAGGAGATGACTCAATGGGTTCAAGGAATTCAAGACATGAGTTCTAGTGAAGGAACTGCAGGCCCTTCAAGGGCACAAACACTCCCTGCCACTTCCTTTGAGAAAAAAGATGAGCCTAAGAAAAGAGGTTTCTTTACTCTGAAGAAGAAATAGTTACTTTTTTTTGGTTTTTTAATTAATGACCAGCTTTCAGAAACTATTAGCTAAGACCGGCAAAATTTGATGACCATTATGCTAAGGCTTTGACAAACTTTTAAAACTTGATGGATTTTTTCGTATAATACTGTATAAGCTTACTCACGTGAAGGCAAGCAGGACAGACAAACAGACACAACTCACACATCATGTACCTTTTTAACTTCACACTCTTCCTAATGGCTTTTGCGAGTACTGCACTGATAGATCCGGTTGTAATTTAACAAAATAGTACATGTAAATTAACCATCGAAGTGTGTAAGTATTCATTAGTTCGATAATGCGTAGTATGTAATACGCCGACTACTACAGCTATTAGACCAATTCATTTGACCTGGTCAGTCTTACGATGGCTACTTTATGTGAGATAACGACAAGTAATGGTCTACTTATATGTTTAGCATATTACCAACTAAAGGAATATCACATACCTACGATTTTAGTAACTGACACAGCTATAATTAATTTGAATCAGTCTTTGGTGCACTAATTAAACAAGATGATTCCCTCATAACTGCCATTTAGTTCAACCCTAACTTACGTTAATACTAGAGATGAGCATGATGACAAAGATTAGATTCCACAATTCAAAATTAATTATGAAAGTACATATTGAATTATAATTATGTATGTATACAGGTGAAACATGTTAGACTGGTGAGTGAATCAGTGAACTGTTACATTTTCACAATCTGGTCTTTTCCCTTACTTTCTTCAAGATGCTAAGCTGAGAATCTAACCGATGCTGCCACTAGTGCTAAGTTGAATGCGTATGAATAATTATGAACCAATGTTTGTGCTGGTTAAAAAAACGTGAATTAGAGATGCGATGTAACAAAAAGAAGGTTGCTATTTGCTACTGATGTTCGGTCTGATAGTGGAACGCGAGGTTAGGATATTGGGACTTTTTGCGAGTTTATAAATTGTGTATTATGAGGAAATTTTACTCTTCATTTCATGTTCCTTCTGTTGATGATTGAGGTTGTTAACGCCTCAACATTGCCAATATTCGTAGTAGTTTTAAATATTATTCATTTTTAAAAAGCAAACATGGTTTAAAAGATTTATTTTAGCGATTCGTATGTTTATGGATTTTATGTAAAATGGAAGGACATGTTTCATGTTCCACATCCACACAGTCTAATATAGCCCTGGTTACCTAATTTGAAATGGACAAAATTTGTTCATTGTAGTCGCTTTTCTGAAATATTTAAGCTGTTTCCTTGAATTTTTAAATCGAAATGTAAGTTGGAATAAATCATTTTAAGTGTTAAGGTAGATAGGGTGTACAAAGTTTAACTATGAACGTATTCTATTCATAATTTCTTTTCTCTATATCAGGTTTATTGTTAAACAAAGCTATGAAATTAAAAAAAGTCAACTCATGTAATGTTTTTGAACTGAATGTTGGAAGTGATATCAAGGCGAGGGTTGTTGTGAGTAAGCCATCTATAAAATGTCTCCAAGTTTGATTCAATACCGAATTAGTTCCGTGAAAGTTAATTGTCCACACAATGAAGAATGCTTACCAACCATCATCGTTGTAATTTTATATTATAATCTGTGTACTTGCAAGACAGAATAAGAATGATACGTACATGAATAGGTGGGACCCCGCTACCAATGATAGGTCAGTTGATCTTAGAATATGTATGAATTTGTTGCTAAATACAGTCTAATAAATGCTATCTATACGCGCTCTGGGATTTACGTATGGTGGTTGTTTGTAAATTTATTACATCTTTCAAGGTTTCCGGTGTGAAAGTAGGGGACGAACTAATCCTTCTGGTTTTTCATTTACCTCACAATTCCAATTCAGTTAAGCTACAATGTTGTACCTTTCTCCCCTATTCGGCTTCAATATTCTGTATTTCTTGTGAAGGGTTTGGAACGGTATTCGGAGAACGGAAAACCCGAATGCGGGGTTCGAGTGAAATGTCGAACTATTCACACTTATTGTGTTTGATACGGATCTATAGTATTCATTGTATTAGTAGCCAGGCATTAATTAAGTCGGTATTCCAATATGAACAGGATCTTGCTCCAGCTTTCTCTATACGCTCGAATGGAGAAAGTGGTGAAAGCCTGTGAAGTCTGAATCCTCCTGGAATGATTGGAAGCCCGGGCTTCTAATAGAATAAATACGACGCCGAGGTCGAGATGATATAAGGTACAGACAGGTTGCACCCAGCTTGTGCGTGCATACAGCCTTAAGAATTCATTGGATTTAAGACTTGGCGGTGGGGCTCTCGTTAGCTCCTCGTTCTGCCGATCTTCTAATGTGCGGTGGTAACCAGTCTTGCGTGAACTTTTGTTCTGATTGGCTTCAAACTTGGTACGAATGACCTTCGGACTGTTAGTGGTCATCTTCGATTGACTTGCGGTTCGGAAATTGTATTCTGGTCAACATCCATCATATTTTTTTTGCGTTTTTTGGTATTTTTGGTGGGCAGTCACTACCGCATAATAACTACTGGAATGAAGGCTTTCCTCGGATACAAGTTACCGCTGTGTCGTCATGATAGTATTTGATGTAGAAACTTCATACGGCACCAATCAACCTAGGACAACATTTCTCCCATTCGCATCCAACTTTTTTTTACTATTCGTTTTGTAGAAATATTGGAAATTCTCTCACTAGCCTTATGTATAAGTTCCACCGTTAATGATTCTGGAGGTCTGAACTGACGACACTTCATTTTTAGTTTCAATTTGAATGCAGCGGCGACTGAGAGGAAACGTTAGCAAGATAGAAAATGAAGTCGACTCTCAATCCCATAAGTTTGTCATTCTCCTTCCTACAATTGATCCGGACGGTTCGGATGAAATGAGTGCTCAGCTCAGATCTCTCATTTTGCTGAAAGTACAAAAGACTTTCCTTTAAGATACTAAATCAAATTAAAAAATATCTGGCCTTGATTACTTTGACTTTCATCTCTAGGGAACTTACAGAACAATGAAAAAGGGACGGTAAAAGTCAATTTTCACCTTAGGGCACACTACTTAGCAGCGGCGGCGTAGTTCATATATTTCGGTGTATGTGTATCCGGGAATAAACTAAATTAGTGTAAAAGTTTGTAACCTAGGAAGAGGGTCATTCCAATTTTGATATCGTACATTTAAAAAAAAACTATCTCGAATTCTTCTCTATGTGCTCAGATGTTGTAATCGATAACTGCCCCGACAAAATTTGAAGGAAAGTGAATCCCATTAACATGTGCGTGTAGGAACACAAGAAGGTACCTGCGGAACGAATTTGTTCCCTGCGACTTACACATTTCAGTATTTTAGAACGTGTCTAACTGAAATAGAAAGCTTTTATCATTCACTAATTGAGTTAAATGAGTTTTAGCGTTGTTAGAATGAAAAACTCCCTCTATATGATGATATGTCCTTCATTAGTTCCTCTGAACTTATCTACTTGTACGCAGTGGCGTAACTATGGATCACCTCAGGGAAGACAAGATCATAAAATGCGCCCCTGCCGCAATCAAAAGCGACTGAAATTAGCTGATTGCTGCTGGCGCGCTAAACGCGC
>JAQFYE010001126.1:0-25478 GCA_034694305.1 Protaphorura glebata | reverse complement strand
CCGCCCCCTTCGCTACCAGACAAACTCGGGCTTCGCCCTCGTTTGAAAACTTAGATAATATACTCCGGGGTGGGCCCAAGATCGACGCGGAACCCTTCGGGTTGGACTGGCTACCAACCAGCGTCGGCAAGCAACCAGAACTTTGGGAAACTTTGTCCTTTTTTCGTTTCTTTGTTGTCCAAAGATAGCGTTTTGTTGAGTGACGAATTTGTTGGGTGGTAAGCGTTTGTGGTAAGCATGGGTGGTAAATGAAATATTGTAAGACACAAAATATTAATCCGATGGTAAAATTCATTGAGATTTTAGCCGAGATAAATTTCGACCCAGATGAGGAACCGGAATCCGAAGGATCAGAGCCCGAAGAAAATACAGATGAGGAAGATTGAGTGTTGAACAGATATCAAGAAAATGTGTGAAACGTAGTGAACAAACAGCAGAAAAATAATAAAACGTGTATTGTGTTACAGGAATTTTGAAAAGCCTGTACAAAACAAGTATTGTTGTTATGGTAATTTTGGAAACTTTGACCCTTAAGGGCCTTTGCGCCCTTAATACCTATTTTTCCCGTGATCCCTACGCCATTAGTTTTCAAACAAACCATAGTTTGTCAAAATCGGTGAGGGGGGGGCTATAAGCGGATTAAGCCACACAAAATATTACAAATATTGCTTACAAAATCGAATGACCAGTACTAGAACCAGAATCCGTGCATAGAGTCAAGGGAATCTGTGAATATTTTCGGCAAATTTAATCTAATTCAGGTCTGGCAGCTTCACGCTTATTGATGTGTCAAAATTCTGGACTTTATGTAAAAGTTAGTTCTCGGAGTTTCCCGGCTTTCGTCATTAGTCTATCTATAGTTGCATTCGTGACCTTGTAAAGAAATGTGAGAAATCAATTATTTTTATGAATTATTGTTTCAGCAAAGATAAATGAAACGTCTCCCCTATAGGAATGCCAGTAGTCAAAATAATTTCCAAGCTCTCCAGTTTTGCAAAGAATGAAATTTCGACTGGCAATCACGTAACACCAAATATGAAGCGCATGGATTTAATGAGAAATTTTAGACCTTTTCTGACGTCAACTTGTAAACAACTTGGTGCACATTAGAGAAAACTATTTAATGATTTTTTGTCATAATGTGCACCAACAGAGAAATAACAACTCGGTGGGGTGACTACTGACATACCCATCGAGGACTGCATCGTCAAGATTCTTTGGTTTTAGCCAAAAGACAAACAAATTGGTTGAAAGAAACTTACCCCTTGTGGCAACGACAATTTGACAAGGTTACTTAATAACGCCAGTCCAAACCAGATACAAATATCGTCAATACGCCCTCTGATTGTCACTTCTTGCAGTTCTGGAAGTGTAAAAAAATACATTTCTTTAAAATGTAAAATAATGGATTCAAATTATTTTGGAAACTTTCAATAATTATATATTTTAACAAAGGAACAAAGCAATTTCTTCGACAATGTAATAAACTTGACATCCTTGCAAAATATTTCCAATTACTTTAATATAGCGTTTGCTGAACTTACTCGTCAATTTCCTGATGGACAGCTTATTCGGATTTCGAAGATCTAATGCAGAAGATTCTACATTAAAGGGATCTTCTACTCCCGTAAAAGTCACATGTGAGCACCCTAGGTTCGTTTCCAAAAACTCCAGGTCACTGAGATTTTGAAATATTGCTTTGGCCACTTCGTCATTGATAGCAGATGTTGTTAGCCTTTTTAGCTTTGGACATTTTTGCAATAGACGAATGTAGAAAGGGACCTTGATGTTGTCGTAGCATTTCCGAAGGTCTAGAATTCTGATGTGAGCATGTGGTGACATCTGTGCAGGGATGAACTGATTCCAGTTAAAACGGGACTCAAAGTTCCAGTTCATCTCTTCCAGGACTGGAAATTGTTCCACGAATGGTAACGGGTTGAGCAATTGAAAGAGAATTTCTGCACGAAAACTGGAAAATGATCGACAAAAATGAGATTTTGAATTCTTTTTGACCTAAAAACTTTAGCACAAACTTTTCTCACGACGAATTAATTCTTGTTGTTTTATTAAAATATCAGCAGATCTTCGAAAACTTTGGTAAAATTTAAAATTTAATTTAATATTGCATTAGAATGAAGTTATTTTGTCCTCACGATTTAAGTACAGACATTGGACCAAGGCTAAAATCTGGTGAATATCTCAAGTGGAGATTCTCCAGAGTAGAACTCCAAGAGTTAAGAAGTTCTCCCATTGGCCGACCATTCTGCCAATTAATTGGTCTTCCAAGCCAAGTGAAGTTCTTCATTTTCAGACCCATGTCCTTCAGCAGATTCAAGTCTCGGATAGTGAGAAATGCGTGGGAGGACAGATTTAGTGTCGTCAGATTGGTCACTCCCAATTTGCTCATATGGATGAGTGTGTCCGTAACTGGCTTACATTGCTTGATTTTCATTGCGCCATATGATATTTCTGGCTTTCCAATCCTGAAAAATTTGGTTCATTCAATAATCAAATCTTTGAGACATTTGTAAATCGGTTTCTAATTTACAACTTTAAGAGTCCAATCCCCCGGACTGGTAATGCCTTATTATTTTCTAGAATTCTTCCGTAACCTATGTCGTTCTATTGTTTCTTACGTCAACTTTTCCAAATTCGGCATGAGGTACAAGAACTCTCCAAGCTGTCTTCCCATTTTAGAGTCAAAGTTCGTAATGCGCAAGAACATCTCGTCCGTGCTGAGTTTGACGGATTTGTCCCACAATTTATGATCTTGGTCTGAGAAATCTGCGCCTGTCCATCGTAGATTTCTGATATTACATCCAAATTTTATGAAAAACTGGCCAAATTCGTATTGTATGGACTCGGACTTTGAGTCACCAAATCCCCAATCCAAATCAACGGAATCCCAAAGAAAATCCTCTGCATCTGAGTTAGTGATTGAAAATATGGAGGATTCATTCAGTTGAAGGGAACCAATTCCTTTTTTCTTTAGATCTTTTCTCGAAATGTATTTCCAGAGAAAATTGACTGCTCGACAGGATTTCAAGTCTTTGAAGTTCAGGAATGAAGCGATTTCCTCCACGATCTATAATTACAAAATGTTCATTATTAGAAGTCAATAGAAATAAACTCATTAATTTTACAATCGTCGGTAACGGATTCTGAGTAATTCTCTATTGAATCGCCTTGAAATATATGGACCAAAATAACACCAATGCTTAGGATTCTATTTAGCGCAGGAGATTTCACTTTTCCCGCTACATCATTACATCGCTACAAAATTCGCTACAAACCATTTACTCCACTACTATATCCGTTAAATAGATCGAACCCTTAACCTAAAGAAACGGCGAGCTATATCTTTCAATAGGCGACACAATTAGTCTGAATCGGGAATTTAACTGCTAATTCTATCAATTATGAAAAGAATAATCAATATTCCAAATAAATTTTGTGTAAATCTTCAATTCCAAATAATAGGATTGTTAATAACCGGCCATTTTCAAGAATTCAGGAAATGTCTTTGGGCGACCCGAAAGTAACCGTAGAACCGAAATAATTCCTTTAATATTTCCAGTTTCAAAATTCCGAAATAGCCATTCTGTTTAGAAATCAGTTTTGCAAGTTTTGGTGTATCGTTTTTCGTGTGTACGTTGCGCCGAGCGCGCGCGGCATTGCAAAGCATAGGTGAAACGGAAGTTTTCTTCCAACATGGAGAACGAATTCTTCAAGAACAGAATTTGACCGATGGATCCATATGCTCAAGTTTAACAAAATTTGGAAAAAACCGAAAAATTAGAGACAAATTTAAAAAGAAATAATTTGAAGAAAATAAAATTTCGAGAATTTTTTTATAAAGAAATCAGAATTCTTCGATTTAAAAATAAATTCAAATTTTTAAGTGAATTTTTCGATATTTTTTTTCAAATATTGTTAAACGTGAGCATATGGATCCGTTGGTCAAATTCTGTCCTTCAAGTATTCGTTCTCCATGTTGGAAAAAAAACTCCCATTTCGTCTATGTTTTGTGATGCTCTACGCGCAACATACACACGAGAACATACATCAAAATTTACGAAATCGCTTTTTGAACAGAATGGCTATTTTGTAATTTTGAAACTAGAAATATTAAAGGAATTATTTCGGATCTACGGTTACTTTTGGGCAACCCTGTATATAAGTGCTATTCGGAAAAAATTAGATAAAAGTTGAGTCAGCAGCGTGTAATAGCCGTCTTTTCTCCACTGGTTTTTTCCTGCAACTGGGGATACCATTTTTAGGTCATATGGAAAGCTTATAACGAAGTGTTGAGTATCAATTTGTATAGATAATTGTAATTTGATAATTGGAGCTTTTACAGTCAGTTTCTCGTTCTTGACATGTTTAATAATCTACGCATTGATTAATTTTCTTTTACATCTTATCCGAAAGATCTTCGACTAGAATTATAAATCTCTTCAAATAATTTCTATTAATCGGTCTTAAAATGTAGAAGATTAGATCTAGATTTTGCCAATTCGATCGCATCCTTTGAAACTAAGAATTAATATTCAATACCATTACCGGAATGCATCTTGTACAGAGTAGGGAAAGCTTGTGGTGAAAGCAAACAGACAGAGATTATGTCTAAAAAAAGTTCTCGTGTTGACTCGCATACTAATGAAATTAATTTTGTCTCTCCATCCTAAATCTAGTGCCGCATTCCGCAAAGGCAATTAAATGTAAGAATCGAGTACTAAAATATAGATTGCCTCGAATCAATAATTCTCAAAATTGCGAGGCCACTTAATATTTTTCGTAAGCTTCCGAAATATCTTCGAATGTACGCAGTACGACTTGAATTAAAAAGTTTGTCCATGAATTTTTATGTCTCTCTTTAATTACTCCTACCAATTACATTTGTCTTCTACTGTCAAGTCGAGAAATGAAAGTTCTCTTAATATTTTTTCTAGTTTCTATAAAAATATAGAATTGAAGTGTGACCCAGCCTAAGAGTTTGCTCGTTCATTTTAATTACAGTTTTTAATTTCTTCAAAAAATACATCCCTCAGAAATCAAAGCTATAGAATGATAAGCCCAAGACACACAACCACCCTAATATCTCTCCGTAGACATCATTGTCGCTTAGACTCTAATCCCGAATCTAATCGACACTCTCTGTGGCCTCCTTTCTCCTTGAAAAAGTCGTGCAAAAAATACGACTGAGTCCTGAGGTTTCATGCAAATACCAATTTGTGGGAAATCTAATTCAAGGAACAATAAAAGCGTCCACACAATTCTATCCTGCTTCTACTATGTCTATTTTACGACCTAAACATTTCCTGAGCAGAGTGTAATGGAAATCCAGAAATCCAAGAGTGTTTCACTCATTCTGAATCCGCACAACCACTAAAAGAGAGCTAGGCTTCATTTAATGTCTGATTTATGACCATGGCTAGTTAAACCTGGAATAAATTGGACCTCATGCGTGAGCAATGTTACGATCTCCACGCACGGTCTCATTCCATTTTCTGATTCGTAATCACAACGCGTAACGCATATGGCCAAATAAATGTCTTCCTTCAACGCTAGGGAAAAATACAAATTTCTCCGCCATATGTGTCTGAAGTTAGAATAAACAATTAGAATTATGGAAAAAAATAAATACGAAAAGTTGTTTGGTCACATTTTTATGTTTTTTTTTTAGTTTGCTCTCTGTTATAAATAGTATTCAGCCAATCTGTGTTAACCCAATGAATGTAAACTGAAATATCCTTACCAATTCGTTGTACATGGCCATCCTAAGGTAGAGTATTTGTAGTGTAACCGTAGTCGTCGAAGCTAGGCTTAAGTCCTTCTAAACTTTTTTTAATGAGCACAAAATATAAAGGATGTTTTCGAGTAAAAGTTTAAAAGGATATTGAGAGAAGAATCAAAAATTTCAAAGGAAGTCATACAAAAATTGATTTTTAAAACTCATCTTCCTTCTTCACTCATTGGACACTATTTCCATCTTTGCTTTTCCCTGAACAGCCTACCTGCCTGGAGAAAGGGTCACATTTTCTTCGAAAGATCTATAATTACGTCCTTGAACGGTTCCCAAGGAACATAAATGTCATAGGAAATGTTTTCCGTGTTATGATTTGTACAGCGGTTTTGCTGATATTTTATTGAATTTAATCGTCGTAAAATATTAAGATAAGAACAACTTTAAGAAATATTAAAAATGCACCGAATCTAGTAGTACTGAGTACACATCATACATAAGTCAATCGAATTTATTGTTACGGATACTCGGAATTGTTTAATTTTCATTTATTTCTACAATAATTACTGGGAAGGGACTGATATTTCTACAACCAGTTTTACAAGTACTACAGATGGACTTTGGATTTTCTACTTAATTCATTGCACTTCCTTGTGTGTATACGAATGCAGAATGCCTTCAACTAATTCCCATACAAACTGCCAAACTAACAAGCATTTAAAGCTCTCTGTACGCTAGTTATTATGAGATTGTACTGAGTTTGTTTCTGATGTGTAAGGGGCATGTTGAATTGTAATTGCATGAACGCTCCAAATGCTCACTAAAGGTCTTACATTCCAGACACACATTTCTTTGGGGCAGGTTGAAATGACTTCCCCCCCATAGAAATATTATAACTATTTTGCAATGATTAAGCGACGATGATTGTCGGCGTGCCTTCTACTAAAATCCATATCTAAAATGGTAGACACAGATTTTAATGCACAATCCATACGAACTTTTATATATTTTACATGTATTCATAAAACAGAAGACAATTTATTACAATTATAATATAAATATTGCTTGAGAGTCAATGCAAACCTACGTAATAATAAGTGAATTTGAACTCAATCGGATTTGTCAATCAACCGCTTGTCAGGGTCAGCGGTTTGTATCGTGGTACATATGTAATAGTCATTTATCGAATTGACTAAATTGTCTAAACGACTACGGCAGATAAAAATTGGACAAGGAATCACTCGATTTAGTAAGCAATTCGCATCGGCACTTCAGTGGCTACAAGTTCAGCTAACATTTACATTTAATCAAAAAAGAGATCACACCTCTCTCGAGTTAATTCTTGCTTGGAATTTTATGGTGACCCCTAGAACGTTCTCCTGCAAAAGAAAATAAGATGGTATGAACCGCACTGTAACACAGTACATAGCCAAAGTTTTGAAAAGCACGAGACTCATATTACTCTAATTTTCTGCTTTGCTTGGCAGAAAATAGGGAATAATGACAAGGAATAAAGTTCTAGTCGGGCTCTGGGTTGCCTGAGCCAAAAACTGTAAGTAATATTTTCCCGTCTGGGCGAGCATGGAGAGGAAAACTGAATTTTGTTTCCTATGGATTTACTACTCAAATTGTATGCGTAAGGGACGCGACGGGAAAGGGAGATAAATTTTTTCGGAATTTATGGGAAGGCGTGAAATGGGATGTACACGTTTGGCCTGTAAATAAGGTTTAAATTTATTACAACATTAAGTTTTTAGGAAATGGTTAGCAAATTTTACGAGCAGGTCAAAGGCCAAACCCACCGTTTAAAATAATGAGAACGATTTATTTTTGATTAGAGCGTCACTCTTTTATAATATTATGTTGTGCAATTTGTGTACAATATTAAGAACTAGTAGTCCGTAGAATATAGACTGGAAGAATGTTCAAATACGCATCCCGTGGAAGCAGGACGTAATTTTTACTATTTCGAAAAAATTAAAGTATTCCAATTTTACGCCATGGTTGTCACGGCCATAAATATTTACAAGTTTAAAGTTATTTGCCATATTGTATTTTCAAAGAAATAAACGTAACACATCTAATAGATAGTATTTGTTGGACATCATTCAGGAATATTTTAAACCATGGATTAAATAATGAACCAGGATGGGAGGAAATATATTATCGACTATATTTAATATTCCGTAGTAGTTTTACCGTTCGACTATACTCAATTCTCTATCTAGAAGATGTTTACATCTATTAAAAGTAATTCTTCGGTTGATATCCAGGTGTTAATTTCTGGAGAAATTAGGTGCTGAAATAATTTGTGTCTTCTGTTTGATGCTATTCACATACCAGTCAAGTTAATTCTATGGACCGGTCAACGGTTGGGCAGCCATAAAATTGTCTACACATCAAAAGAGATTATGAGTGTGTGTTCTACTAGAGTATAATCTAGTGGCCAAAGTCAGTGGTTAATTAAATCAGGGCTTTTCGAATAAACGTCAAATCCACCCTTAATCTTCTGATGAATTAGCTAAATGACATTGGGCTGCACCACTTCTGCATTACAATTTACTGATCCAGCATGTACAAAATTTGGAGTACGGTGTTGCATAAACATAAATTAAAAAATTGTTCAAAAAGATGTAGGAGTTCTGGGTATTCAAAGATTGACATTTTGAAAGCTAGAATTTTTAGAACCTTTTTTGGTAAACCTAGACAATGAGTCTACTCGGACATGGTTCGTTAGGCACGAGAAAGTGCAATTTATCTCAAAAAGGTGTCAGTTTTTCTCTTGGAAATACTAATACTTCTTTTGGCAAGCTACATTCCTGAAACAATGATGGAAGTAAAAGTTGACTTTCACAAACTTAGAGATTAAAGTCCACCTAGCAAGACTTGTTTGCAAAACTTTGTTCAGCAGAATCAAGTCTAAAATCTAGACAAGTTTTGACTTTTTCATCAGAAATGTTTCCACAGATGGAAGTCAATATTTGCGTATAATTTCCGCCATTGCATATTGTAGAATCCGTCAATATTGTCATCCAGTGCCGCCGCCGATGGTAATGTCAACAGTACAAAATAGTTGGTAAGCATGCTTCTAAGAAATCCGTTAACCAAGAATCGTATTCCATTGAATACAAATTCTTCATGCCTAAGAAATGTATACCAGGATTGGCGGATACTTAGTAAAATTTTATCGAATATTTTGGCAAATAATGTATTTAGACTGCTGACATGTAAAAAATTAAAGTATTCCAATTTTACGCCATGGTTGTCACGGCCATAAATATTTGCAAGTTTAAAGTTATTTGCCATATTATATTTTCAAAGAAATAAACGTAACACATCTAATAGATAGTATTTGTTGGACATTTCTCAGGAATATTGCAAACACGGATTAAATAACGAAACTGGATGGTAGGAAATATAGTATCGGCTTTATTTACTATTCCGTAGTAATTTTTTCGTTCGACAATACTCAATTCTCAATCTAAATTATGTACAGCTATTGCAATTAATTCTTCTGTTGATATTAAAGTGTTCATTTCTGGAGAAATTAGGTGCTGAAATAATTTGTTTCTTCTGTTTGATGCTATTCATCAATACCAATGAAGTTAATTCTATGGGCCAGTCAACGGTTGGGCAGCCATTAAATCGTACCCACTAATATTGTACGAATAATCCTCTCACATTTGGGTTCTTGACAAACGAATGATTTAAAAAAAACATTTGGAGGTCATTTTTTTAATTTTTAGTGCAAAAAGAGTTTGCCTTAATTACATTATGTCCCGCGAAATCACGTTTTTTAACATTTATATGTCACATTATCATTATCATTATTTTATATTATATTTATACTACCCCCAAAAGTCTAACCGTTTGGTCGCTAAAATGCACTGGTTAGGATATAAAGTGAAAGTGAGTGAAAGCAAAAGTGAAAGTCGCCGTTCGGCCAAACGACTAGACTTTTGGGGGTAGTACCTAAACAAAAGTTGTTTAGGACGACAATATACAAAAATGGAGCGATTTCCAACGGCGTACATTTTTCCATGTGATTTTGCCCCCCACTTTAACCAAGCCTGGTCAATTGGTGACAATTATTTTATCAAATATTTGTCTCTTTTCCTTAAAGCTGAGTAAACAAACCTCTCTCGCTCAAGCCGGTTCGCGTGAAAAATGTAAACGTTACAAAAACGTGATTTTACGGGTCGTACATGTAATTAAAGAAAACTTTTTTTGAACTAAAAATACAAATTCCAAATGTTTAATTTGAATCATTCATTTGTCAAGATTCCATGAGATGTGAGATGATAGGCATCAATTATTCGCACAATATTAGTGGGTACAATTATATGGCTGTCCAACCGTTAACCGGCTCATAGAATTAACTTGATTGGTATTGGTGAATAGCATCAAACACAAGACACAAATTATTTCAGCACCTAATTTCTCCAGAAATTAACACTTTAATATCAACCGAAGAATTAATTGCAATTGCTGTGCATCTTTTAGATTGAGAATTGATCACAGTCGAACAAAAAAACTACTACGGAATAGTAAATATAGCAGATACTATTTTCCCATCCAGTTTTGTTATTTAATCCGGGTTTGCAATATTCCTGAATGATGTCGAAAAAATATTACCTATTATATGTTTTGCACTATTTTTTTGAAAATATAATGTGGTAAATGACTTTAAACTTACAAATATTTATGGCCGTGACAACCAAGACGTTAAATTGGAACATTTTAATTTTTTTATGTCAGCAGTCTAAATTCATTATTGTTTAGGTACTACACCCAAAAGTCTAACCGTTTGGTCGCTAAAATGCACTGGTTAGCATATAAAGTGAAAGTGAGTGAAAGCAAAAGTGAAAGTCGCCGTACGGCCAACCGACTAGGCTTTTGGGGGTTGGACCTTCACAAAGGTTGTTCAGGATGACACTGCCGACAACATATAAAAATGGAGCGATTTCCAACGGCGTACATTTTTCCATGTGGTTTGCGCCACCTCCTTTCCCATCTCGGTAAAATAAGAACATCACATTAGAAGTAATAAATCGAAATCTCATAGAACTGGCAGGTTCAATTTTTATTAAAAATATTGAGACTGGCATTTCATCTCCAATACGGAGCAAGGTTTGCAATTTTTAGATAAATGTTATTCTAAATACGGGGCGGGGTAGGCCAAAATCTCATACGCTAGTGTGTCAAAATCTAATTATGAAAGAGTTGGACTTTCTAAACAACGCGTATCTTATTCATTTCTGAAGACATTCGGACTGGAAATTGGAAGTCCAGATTCGACGGTTATGAACCACCACGTAGCCGTGAGTTGAAAATGCTGATGCAGAAGAGATTTCTTGACTGGATGGATTGTTCTTGTTCTGTTGTGATTTATTTATTGACTCGCGTACGTGCTCTTTCCTTCACAAAGACGATAGTTGCCAGTCAGTCTCAAGACCAACATAATCCAACTTAAGCGTTCTCGCGGAGAAAGTAGTTCATTGTATTCCCACACTCACAAGGGATTGTATTCTACTGCAACAACTATATAAGATAAAATCCATATAAGATAAAATCCATCACGATTGTTGATCAATGACGAATGATCGGTTAACAATTGGGAGGATTTCATCGATAATACTTTTATAGGAAGTGGTGAAAGGTCAATCGGAATACGCGATCGTGTATGGCCTCAATCTTAGATGCTTCTCACCCGCAGAATGTCCCTTGTATAATGACATTTATATTCAGACGAATCAATGCGGAACTTTGAAGAATTACTTGACGAATAAATCCGGGAGTCCCATCCTTTCATCCCGTCTGATTAAATCACAATCGAATTTACTTCCTAAAATAAGAGAATTTGGATCCAATCAAGGGCTTTGAGTGCGACGTTCCGAAAAAACTTTGAAACTGAAGTAAAATGAAAAGTTTGAACAACTGCGATGCGGTATCCAAAGCAAGATGATTAATTTTTCTGCAGAATCTCTCTGCAGATTTTGAGAATTCTTTGAGACTTACTTTTGAAGATTGATGCGAAGGACGGCGTTCTTGTAAAAATTATATCTTCAACCACTGACCTAACTCTTCATGTATAGGGTGTCCCAGAGAAAGCGCCCCTTTGGATTATATTTTGGTATAGTTACATGAAATTATGTTACGGTCAGAAGAAGAATAAGAATTTATTTTATCAGCGTAAACCATCAAAATAAAACTCAGTGGGACATGGGACTCATCCTCAAAACTAATGTCCGGTTGAATTTAACAAAATTAGTTCGTGGTTTACGTTAAATTCTTGGAATTCATCAATAATTCTAACCTGACTGTAACATAATTGTATGTAACTACGCTAAAATATAATCAAACAGTGGTGCGCTTTCTCTGGGACACCCTGTATAAAAGAGGTCTCGTAATTACGAATACACAAATCTAACAGCTTTTCTCTTCGGAAACAAAACAATAATTCGGGTTTTGAAGAACATAAAAATGAATATTTAGAATTTAAGATAGTGTTACATAACGAGACCTATCGTGAATGTGGCGTTATTTAAAGTAATACCAAAGTTATGACCTGACACTATGAACAGAAGAACAGACCATACTTATAACATGGGAAATATATATGTTCGATGGGGAAAAACTGAGCGCCGGGATTAGGTTCGATAGGAGTAAATATCTTGTCAGACTTTGTGTTTATGAAATGTATATCTGGTATTTTCTATTTTCTTATCCAGACGACATGTTTAGTTGTGGGTCGACTTGATTTTCAAATTTTGACATCTGTGGAGTATTTATTAAGAAGCGGTTACGTTTGCACACACTTACGCGCGTCTCTAAAGCACGCTTCGGTCCTTCAAGTGCGTAGTCTGGTTGAATATTCAATTTAGGTAGAGTGGTATACAAAATTATGAACTGCCCTGCATAATGAATTAAACCCGAATTTTTATCAATTAACAGGATCACAGAACTTTGAAATTTCAATGGCGGACATTCTAACTGGCGATTTTGCCGTGGCCCATAGCGAGATCCTGGCAGAACAAGAAATTTTGGCCCGACTGAACTGTTCAATGTTTTTAAACACGACTGGGACAGATGGATGGAACAACTTTACTAATTGTTTGAGCCAAGAAGATGTGGTGTTGGAACGTGGATCATTTTGGATTCGTCTCATGGTTCTTGTCCTCTATGGAATTGTTTGTATTGTTGGACTTTGTGGAAATACTCTTGTGATTTACGTCGTGGTCCGTTTCTCCAAAATGCAGACGGTCACAAACCTTTACATTGTCAACTTGGCAATTGCTGATGAGTGTTTTCTAGTTGGAATTCCATTCTTAATGGCCACGACGGCTTTGGAGTATTGGCCATTTGGAAACATTATGTGCAAAGTTTACTTTACGACCACAAGCATTAATCAAGTCACTTCCTCCATGTTTCTTCTCATCATGTCTGCAGACAGGTTCGTTATGTGTCATTTTACCATTCTGAGTTGATTAATGGCACATGAAATGTCGATTTTAATTACTGGCAGCGAATTACTGACTGGATTACTGACTCTCTTAAAGCTTAATTACAGAGCAGAAAATTACCTTTGGCAGATATTTCCGAAATTAGTTTTACTTGAAAGTATGACGGGATTCAATTATGGACCTTCTAATATGTTAGATGAGTTGGATATCCTGTGGTGTGCTAGAACGAATGGATCGGATTTTCCGAAAGGTTTTAAATTTCCATCAAGACTTCACAAACTTGGTTCAGTGATTATCAAAATTTATTTAGGCGTAATTTGCAGAGGCATATAAACTCGAAATATGGATGATATTTCCCATACTTCCATTTATTTTTTGTTAAACACAATTTAAAATTGGAATTGCTTTTGTCACATAGCCCAAGGCGTAACTCATCGTCAACGTTCTTAATTTCCTGTGTTTAATTTAATTCCACCATCTTCCGGTCCCTGTCTGTGTCTGCCTTCACTTCATCACTTCCTGTTTTCCATTCAAGTGTACTTAAGAAACACTCCATTTATTGAGACTTTGACTGAAAGGAAAATTGAATTTCATTCCAATCTAATTCCCAAACTCATAATCCAATTGCAAACAAGGAAAGTAAAGCTCTGTCAGGCCACAACCTTTCCCTCTGATTAATTCCAAGTAAAAGTAAAAGCATCAACCTGAGTAAAGTGATTTTGTATTTGTAGTATAAACAAGCGAGTCAATATTTTTGATTCTTAACTTAATATTTGTGCTCTACATTAACATGAGCTTTCCTTCTGTCAACAAATACTAAAAATGACAAACCTTCTTTGCGAGTTGAATAAAATGTTCACCTTCCGTTATACACAGCCTGTCCATAAAAGTGAACGGATACACATACCCTACCGATCCTCATTCCTTATACAGGGTGTTTACGAAGAGACGCACATTTGTTTATTGGGTTCTTTGGCGTGTTTACAAAGATTTATGTCACAGTCAACCTAAAATTTCTTCGACATTTAATTTATAACCATAAAATTTACTTGGTTTATTTTGATAACCATTTTTATAATTTGTGTTCATCCAAATTCTAAAATTGTTATTAGATAAAACCGCGTTCGTTATTAAGCTGATAAAATTAATTCTGAAGAAGTCTTAGCTCGACTCTAACATACGTTTTTGTAACCACGCCAAAAAATGACCGACTGATAAATGTGCGTTTTTTCGTAAACACCCTGTATCTGGAGCTGATTTTCGCATATTCGGATCCTCATAAAATTCTAACACAATCCATCCACAAAATTCCAAAATTCTGAGCTTCACAAGAGATAATATCAATCGGGACGTTGCTGTGGTCATACAAATGAACACACCTCCTTTCGCTTTTTTTTCACTCTACCAATAAAATATACTCCTAAACATCCACATCTAAATATAAATAATTTTATAATTTTTTACTATATATTATTAACAATTAAACTGTCCTCAGGTGTGGAAAGTTGAGCGCCGACAGTTTATCGTGGGAGAACTAGTTCAAAAGTATTCCATTCCTTTACTACCTACTTTCAAAAGTAAAACTAACAGAAACGGATTCCTAATTACATTTCTTTCGTGAACGTTCACCTGCCCTGTCTATTATTCTTTTGGCGTGATTCTCTATAGACTCTGAAGAAATTCTTTCCAAGTTTTCTTTTGTTTTCCAATTAAAGAGAAACTGTGTCGTTCGTTGCGGCCGTTTCGATCCTTCACTCTACAAAATAATACTTTGCTCCGGTTCACGTACAGACTCAACGATCAATGAATTGTCTTTCCAAAGAAACTTGGCCTCGGTTTCGGAGAGGAAAGTAAGTTTCCAAAAGAAATTCCACCACCCGAGAAAAAAAAAACATGAACTCACATTGTTTTTCCAGCTTATTAGACGGCGACAGCTGTGCTCCACTAGTTTCTAATAGGCTGGCGAGCCTTAAAGGTAAACAGTCCAGATTCCATAAAAAAATAACACGATTCATTGACGTACAAGGGAAATACTTTTCCAGTAAAAAATAGAGTCATTCAAAACCAAATCGGAGAGATCACGTGGTGTGGCTTTAAATGTGACAGATTTTTGGAGAGATAAGGTTCACTGATAGATATTTTAAAAAACATTCATTGTAATGGTCAATCCCGAATCCCGAATGCCTTAACTTTTACATGTGAAGGCCTACCTTGTTGGTTGTAGTGTGAAAGCGAAAGTGAAAGTCTCTTGCTTTCACCTTATATGCCCACTGTGTATTTCTAGCCCCCAAATGGTTAGACTTTTGGGGGGTAGGGCCTTCACAAAAGTTGGTCAAGGGTGCCAGTAGTTACAACATATAAAAATTCCAGCGATTTCTAACGGCTAACATTTTCTCATAAGGTTTGTGCCCCCTCCTTGAGCTAAAGCACTCCAACCTATTTATGTTTTGTAGGATACCCGGATACTGCCTTGTAAGTTATATCCAAACTTTAACGTCGTAATTTTATTTTCTGGACGACTTGCTTTCTTATATTGACACTCATTCTTCTAAGAGTTTCAGAACAATATGGACAATTGTCTTCCACAAAGTTACTTATCCATGAACTCCGCCAATTGAAAGTTCTCGGGGGATCGGAAGAAAGTCTTATTCAATTTGAGTGGACCCGAACAACTCGAATAACTCATTGTACGTGACATGACAGCAGATATTAGAGCGAATAAGTCGTTCTTTAAAGCGTAGGTAGGTCATTGAAACGTTTGTGAAATCATATCGCATTCACACTAATATACTCTCACAGTCTTCCTTGTATTAGATCAATGTCATTTCATTTGCGTTCGCACAGAGAATAATTTTCTTTAGCATACAAACTCATAAAATTTAAAAAAAAATATTAGACGATCGTTGAAACGCAGTTATGGTGAACAAGTCTTATAACTGGGTGTGAATGTCGGAAAAGAGATGATCAATCTCGGATCCCATTAGAATCCGAACATTAGAGTCAACAATTAAATACAGGGTGTCCCAAATGAATATGAACACTTTCAAAAATTTATAGTTTCCAAAGTATGGACCAGATTTTTGAAAAAGACTTTTTTTATGAAAATTAGAAAGGACTTGTTTTTTTTAACAATTTTTCCATTTCACGATTAGCAAAGAGTATTCTCGATATAACGGCCTGTCTTAATTTTGTACTCCCAAAGCCTAATAACAAAATTTTGAAAATGATTTTTGAAATTTGAAAATCTGGAAAACAAATGCAAAATTCCTCTTTGAAATATTCAAAATTTATTTTCGCAATTTTGAAACCCTCGGAATCAATTTATTTTTTATAATTTTATAAATCCGGGAAAGGCCTGAAAGTTTAAAATCCTCGAAATTGCGTATGCTAATTACGTTATTGGGCTCTGGGAGTGCAAAATTAAGCGAGGCCGTTATATCGGGAATACGCTTCGCTAATCGTAAAATGTAAAACTTGTTAAAAAACAAATCCTTTCAAAATTTTATTAAAAATATTTATTTCGATAATCTGATCTACGCTTTGGGAACTATGAATTTTTGAAAATGTTCATATTCATTTGAGACACCCTGTACAATGGATTCGTCAGGACAACCTCAGAAAACGATCATTCCTGCACGCTTCTTCTTTAGTAATTCTTTGAATACAGTGAAACGATGCTTCGTCGAACTCGCCAATGTTTGTGCCACTTTGTGTAATCCACTTCTCGACTTTTAAGCATTTCCAGCTCTTATTATTTTCCCTGATCTTGTTTATTCATTGAACCTGCAGACGCCGGCGGAAGGAGTTGAAATCAAATGAACTAGGCATTTGCCGACTTTATCAATAGAAGCTCAATTCCATCCTACCATGCCCTCCGGATTATTATGTATTCATAGCATTACTACAATTTCTGATTTCTGGTCTCACAATCAGAGGGGCTTTAATTGATTTTAGTTTCCTTTAAGCTATCTTCGTATTTAGCCAGCAAGTACATCCACAAATCGCAGGAATAAAAAGTAACAAATGGGATGCAAAATTGATATAATTCCTCCAGACGTGAACATAAAATACTTTTAAATATTTAAGTGCTTACATTCGAACGTAGTCTGAGTGCTTCGCTCTGAGAACCACTTAGAATGAAATATATTCCTAGGGATTGGATCCATTTTTTTAATATTCTTAAGGCTTGCGAAAACGCCTTATTCCGATCTCTCGAGGTGAATACCTGAAACACCTCTGCTTAAAATAAAGTAAACAAAACGCAAGCTTTTGTGAATTAGAATTGGAACGTGAATCGGATTAAAGATCATTTGAAACCTTGTTTTTGAGTGCTATGCTCTGAAAATGTCGACGCGATTAAATGTAAATTCACTCTAGGAAATCACATTTCATGTTAAACAGATCGAATACACAAAATTGTAGATAAATTGGTTAATTGGTTCACGCTTGAATTTATTTGAAACATTTCAACCACGACTGACCATAGTAAAATGAATAAGTGTGAGAAATAATACTAATTATAACTTCTTTATAATTAAATTAAAATATATTGAAATTTCATGCAGATTCCTTGCTGTCTGTCATCCAATCAGCGCAACTAAATGGCGGACACCCCTTATTGCCTCAATGGTTGCGACTACTGCGTGGGCGCTTTCTGCATTCATCATGGTTCCCATCTTTATGTATGCCAATACGCTCGAAATCCATGGCACGGTAAATTATTAAAATTGATAAAAGTTCTCTTTAGTCAGCTTAAGATTTCTCATGAGTTGAAAGGATGAATTACTGAATTAGATCCGATATGAATTTGTTCCGAATATTTCATTATGCTTTTACAAAAAAAGAAATACATTATAGCACAAAATAGAATGATCATAAAAATTGGAAACGAAGATAAGACATAAAATATTCATTGCAGACTTAGAAATGAACTTAAACAATGCCTTCTCGATATTCACTCTGACTTTTGTCTCCCAAAACTCGGAGGGAAATCGAGACGGCATTGACTTAAATCAAAGTAAACGCAGAACACGCAAAAAATCATACGAAATCCAATTCATAATTCAATAATTCGTGACTTACTTCAAATTTATTTAAAAATTTTGATTTTTACTCGTTTAGAGAAATTCTATAATTAAATTTCAAGTTCTTTATTCCACGTAAAGTTAGTTGTGTCCACAGAGCAGGAAAAGTCCTTTAAGTGGCTAGGATTGACTGCTCTGTGGTTGTGTCAAAATAATGATAGCTACGGGCTTTACTTATTTTCGCGAAGGTGAATTTGCCCACCTAATTACAAGTAAGCTATTTCAATTTTTGAAAAGATAAATTGCAACATATTTTGGCCGAATGGATGGATCAAAGGAGAAGCCACATTCATGATGTACTCATTCGTCCTGGGTTTCGCCATTCCATTGACTCTCATCTCAGTCTTTTATTTCCAAGTCATTCTTCGACTTCAAAATGTAGGACCCAAACGTCACAGTCTGGTTCCGCCGTCCATGGCTAGTACGACAACCACCACTTCTGGCAGTTCTATGAACCAGACAGCAAATACCATTCTCACCACCAATCAATACAACAGAGCAAAGGATAGGAAGAAGTCTCATCGGAAGGTCACAAAACTTGTCCTCACAGTCATTACCGTCTATTTTCTCTGTTGGGCTCCGTATTGGGTCAGTCAGGTGGGTTTCATCATATTTTATTGCAATTTTTGAATTAAGAATAGAAGTTTCTTCAAATTCGAATCGATTTTGTACTGTGCGTGTGTCGATTTAAACTTATCTACATATTTGAATGCAGTTGGCCTTGATTTCCATGGAACATGAGACATACCACTCCCCCGCCCTCCTCACAATTTTCTTGCTGGCCGGATGTCTGAGTTACTCGAATTCTGCCATGAATCCAATTCTCTACGCATTCCTCTCCGACAACTTTAAAAAGAGTTTCGTCAAGGCTTGTTCATGTGCTAACAGAAGGGTAAGAAATTTCTAAAACCTAAGATATATGCATAAATTCCAAACTTTATTTGGCACATCACTTCAGACAGAGGAACTCAAAAGGTTTCCTTCAACCTCTTGTATTATCGGTTCCTCCCACAGAAGTGAAAGCGGAGAAAACGACTGTCACGCTTTCACTTTTGAACTATCGACTTTGACTTCACTTTTAGAATAGCTCAGCTGTTACTGATGCTTTTATTTGATCTCAGATAATCGGTTTTTACTCCTTATTGAGCAAACTAGTGAGTCAACGGGAGTTTATTTACTTTGTTGTGCAGTTGCAGTGCAGTGGTTCTCCTTGCACATACTGTATGTATGTACTTTGTGTAGAGTTTACTTTAATTCTAAGGCGTCGCAAGTTTTGATTCAATTTTCAAAACTTTACCCCCTCCTGGGCATTTTCTACTCTGCAGGACTTGAAAGGAGAATATTCATACAAAAGTTTCCCAATTAATAAAACTTAATTAATAACTAACTTCCTAAATTCATCCGAGTTTAATTAACACCAAACTTAATTGAAGTTCATAGGCGGATGTGATATGTGCATATTTGAATTTATATTAGCCCATTAAAGTTCTCTGACAATTTACTCAAGTAACTAAAATGCGATTACTAATCGTAAGTCATAATTCAAACCCAGTACTAGGATGTAAATTTCAAATATTGTACAGTAATCGAGGATCTAATAATTATTTAAAATTTATGAGATTAGGGAAGAAGTGAGTAATGTAATATTCATTACAGAACGGCAAAATATATGAAGCTTTATCACAGACGGCAATGCAATGTGTAGCCGATTTGGAGCGAAACCGTCACTCGATGTCCTATGTATGCGCTTACCGGGACTGCACTCTGTGTTTTCGCATAAGGGTTTCGATCAAAATAGTTTAGCATGGAGATATAAAAGTGGACTTGTATGAAAGCTATCGGACTCTATATTCTGCGAGAAATCCGAATTTGAAGGAATTTATGAGATCGGATTCATCGGATGAGTACTTCTTGAGAAGATGGGAAGAACCGCAAAGGGAAAATTTACATGCTATCATGTACTTCCACCGATCAAAAAAGTGTGTTATGAAGTTTCGACGAGTAAAATGATAGACACTTTATCTGACTCGGAATTTTGCGAGGAATCCAAATCCGAAGGAATTTTTAAGATCGGATGAGCACTTTTGAGATAAGTTGGTGAAGAATCACGCTTATGGTCTATTGCCATACCCTTCTGTACAGTCAAGTACCCTGGCTGTATCACATGTAGTGTTTCTGGTATCGAATAAGCGTATCAATTTGTTTGAACGAATTTTTGAGCAATTTCAGTATTGTAGATATAAACAAACAAAATCGGGAACAACAACTCAATGTGTATAGAAATATGGCGAGAGACGGAGATGTGAAATGAACTAAAATGGTCATTGTCGTTCTGAAGTACAAAAGCACAAAATAGAACCTTCTAATGCAGTTAGTTAAGTACTTGAGATTTTGAATGGGCTGAGTTGAGAGCAAGGCAGAGCTTTCTCCTTTCTTGTTTCATTCACACGCAAGATACAAATGTGAGAAAGTAATGATAATGACGTGTAACGGAATTGATACTTAGAGAGAGAGAAAGATGGGTGTTCCTCAATTCAGAGGACTGAGGACGACTTAGAATCTAGAAACCAGACAAATACTCCTAGTTTTAAGTGGAGCACAGAGAATTTGGTCAGACACGGAGTCTTATCTCAAAGGTTCACTCAGATTCAGAAACGTCAACAAGGAAGAGCTCTTATAATGACTACAAGAAAGAGATTCAATTAAACTGAACATCCCGGTTTGGAACGGACCATTTAGTTTGACGCCTGAAGCAAATATTTACTTTCACAACACTCAGGGAGTCTCGAGTGAATTTTTTATACAATCTTCATCTTAAAATTAGATTCAACCAAATCTAGAATTTCTTCGTCTTAGGACCATTGCATTGTTACCAAAAAATTTTGAATTGAATTCTTCAAAAAATATTCCTTTTACTCGCATCATCAACTTTTTTCTCTCGGAACGGGTCAACGAGTGTGTGATAAATGGTTCTGAACCTCCCTGTACACTGAAATAACGAGTCCAGCTTAATTCTGAGTTCTACTTGTATGCATAGTGCATGATTAATGTGGCTATGGCATGAGGCAAACGCCTACTTAATTAACAACTTTCAACAAGGAAATAAGACATTGTGATTTGAGACTGACATGTTTATTTTTAATCTTCCAATCAAATGCTTTTATCGATTCAATCAGGCAATCCAAGAAATCTCAACCTGGCGAATTTCACATGATTGATCACATGTCAGACTAAAGTACCTTAAGTAAGGTCAATACCTCGTACACGTAGATCCACTACACAATTATTTACAAAATGTATATCTATCATTTTCTGAATATTTCTGAGCTTTAATAAAAGACAGTTAAGTTTCACTATACTCACTTGGTTCCAGCATTTCCAGAGTCTATCTATATGTATTATGCTCAATTTTTCTTCACAATTCTTGGAATTCACCAATCAACAAAAGTTCAATTTGAGAGAACCTGATATGACACAAGATCCCAATTCTCATTAATCTTCCAAACATCAGGAACAGCCCGGTGTAAATGTTTTCTATTGTGTTCAATCCGAATAGTCATAAATCATATTTTCACTTCTCTCGATTCGCAAATAGAAAACACTAATATGTATACATTCGTACCGGAGAATTTATTGTGTACAAGCTAAATTGATGTAAAATTCAGCAATCGATTTAGTAGCAGTGGGAAACTTCATGTTATGTCCGCATTTATCAGAACGAGAATCTTTAATTTCCTGATTTCTAACAAATCATTACATGTCGAGTATTAATGGAAAAAAATAATCACCCATTGGGAGGAATGTGTCCAATTTTCACGTACCCGTTCGTATTTCCATTCACTTTTCGTTTTGCAAAAAATGTGCATGCATTAATGGACATATTCGTAATGCATAGTCACATGATTTATGGAGTTTCTGCTCTAATGCTTCAAAGTAAGTAGTACAATGAAAATGCCTGGTCGAAAATTGCCAGTAATCGTAATTTCCTGTTTGAAAAAACCGCTTCTCGTTCTCACTGAGAATGAATTGAATTATCCTCGTATCGACATAATAAAGGACGACTGTCTGTATTTGATTTGATTGGATTTTTTATTAAAACGTGTTTTTCCTGGGCCATCCAGTTACCAATAATAATGGAGAGGCTGAAAGCTATCCACCAGTGAGTGAATTTTGATCAAAATTAGTCTTGTTCCCGTTCGAACAAATTGCCAATTTAATTTGAAATAGTTGACGAATATGAGTATCAATTTTGCTTGTCTCTTTTCTAACTACCCTGACATCATTTATTTATTGTCTTCCATTTTCCCAATTACGCGGCAACCTTACTTTGAACTTTACTGATGCAGAACAAGCAGGCAAAAATGCTGTAAAGTGCTAGATAATTTGTGAGCAATTCTTCAATCTTCAATGATCTTATTATTCAGTAACTTTTCCACGGAACAGGATGTGTCTAATTATTTTGTAAAGCAATTCCTTATGAGCCTTCGCGCGTGGGCCTGACTAACTCGTAGCTTGTTGATCTTTGGACTAATTATCTCATGGTTCTGCTAACAAGAAGAAATGCTTTAATTCAAATATTTGTTGATATTTTCTGTGTAGCACATTTGCGTCGTTCTTCGCGTAATGAGTTTTCGGAAACGCTGACGAGTCTTCGACGCCGTATTGACCATTGCGAAGTCGGAACATTAGAAACTAATGAAGCATTTGTTTTGAATTATTTGCGTTCAAATTTGTCTATTTTATGGATTGCTTACCCAATTTTGCTTATTTCCTTCGGTTTCCGCAAAACAGAGCAACGCAACGTAGTGTCAGAAATGGAGTAGTAGTTTTCCATCGGAATTTTCTGCGCAATTAGATTTTCTACATACATATTATCCTTTATGTACAGGGTAGTCAGTACAGTACTGACTTCCAGTAAATTGAATTCCAGTGTGATGGAACGTTATTTAACCCAAGACTAACAAGTCGTACGGCTGACTTTCCAATTTCCTAATTAATTAAATTCCATTCAGTCGTTCTATTTTGATATGTGTAATTCATATGAATGACCCATTCTTCGTCTAGACTCTAGAAAGCTACCCGGTTTGCACGGCACGGGTTTGATGATTGTATAGTACGTACTCGTAATGTGTAATCGGATGCGTGTCGTTCCTTCGATTAAACTCCATGAAATGGACCCACCATATTCACATTTGTGTTTGGATTCACACAACTACACCTACACATGAATGCTCTTACGAAGTAAACTTTCTACAAATGGGAATTACTTCGGGGAGTTGATAATCGGAATCTAATGCAGATTCTATCTTGTGGGCATCTAGGGAATTATGTCTCAGGTAAGATTTCAGGAGACTAGAACATGGATGAACATCTCATTTAATTACATTATTGATAGAAATCAGAATTGAAAAATTTATTTTCCGTCAGACCTAAATAGTAGTAAATAAACCGATTGAACGCTTACCCCAGGGAACCTTGACTACGCCTTCTCTAAGAGGTTAGCCAGTATACTTACCCCAACGAGTTGTTATTTATCCGTCGGTGCACATTACGGCAATGGGAAATAGATCTCTCCAATGTGCACCTCATTGTTTACAAAATGACGTCAGCTGTCAAAAATTTCCCATTCAATTCATGCAATTCATATTTGGTTGCCACGGGGTTGCCCGTCGGAATTTCATTACTTCCAGAAGGAAGAGTTCGAAAATTATTTTCAGTATTGGCTAACCTATAAGGAATATGTTTTATTGACCTTGGCTTACTCTATATATATGTTCGTATATCAGTGTTACTTCATTTTAAACCTGTTCTGCTCAGACACGCTTGCATACCTGTACGGGGTAATGGGCTAAAAATTCGTCATTGCCTAGTTAGTCTTCTAAATATTTTCACCTTCATATAAAGGTGAAGAACTCCAGTGTTCTCTAGAAAATCAAATTTAGGAGTTAAGTATGCTTATGTGTAGTTAAGTTTATAGTAATTACAGTGTCGCCAATGCCCGAAGGTCTAATTCATAATTTAGACCATGCACAGTATGGTCCTCGTGAAACGTAATTTACCATAATTAGGGATATCAACCTGATTGAGAGTTTCGTATGGCTAATTAGCCAAAACTGAGAAATTATAATGATGTACAAAGGGGATAAATTAACTCTCGACTTAGTTTCCTTTTAAATTGTGTTTGCAGGATGTCAACGCAGCCCTGGTGATCGATAACTCTGTATTTCCAAGACACAAGAGAGGTTCGGGAGCAGAACGACGTGGGACTTGTGAGAGTGTGTCAAGGAGTCCAAATATAGAAAAATCAAATGCTTCTACTCGAAGACTTCTCGTCAACAATCACAGCACAGCTCATTATTACACTGAGCCTTCGTCAAGACTTGTCAATGAAGTTGACATTTTGGATGAAGACCCAGGTTTCCTTGAATCTGATGATGAGGGTGCTGCAATTCTTGGTAACTCAAGTGGTCAAGCCCTTAGCTCACGGTCTAACATCGGTCAGGAGACATATCTACTAGATGGGGTTCAGGTCACATCCTTGTAAAAATTTGAAATTGATATCAATTTTTCAAATATGGTGGGGTTGGTAAAAAAAATCATAGTGAGACCTCGTTGTGTATGACGTGCCACCGATATAACGTGCTCTCAATACCTGTTTATGATTAAGTGTCCGGTGCTAATGGAATTCTCAGACAAGAAACGTGTGCACTATTTATTTCTTATGTTGCTTTTAAATAAAGAGATGATTAATGGTGCATTGTATTATTGATGTCAGTATAGTTTTTAATCATACAATCAACCGACGTCACAGTTCACCCCGTCACAAAATTACTTTTCATTGTTTGTAACATTATTCCCACTAAAGAAGCTTTGAGCAGAAAGAACATTTTAGAACTTATTAAAACTAAGAATTCTGATAGTATTTAGTTGGAAAATTTTTGGTATACTATATTATTTTGTATGTACAATTTATTTATAATTTTATTATCATTTTTTATCTGAAAGTTGTTACGCATATTTTGTAGAAAATAAAATTTATTTTGTCGGAATTGATATAAGATGACTTTACGAAAATTTAACACTTCGTCGCGCGATAGTTTCGTCGTTTTTGGATTGGATTGGATTGGATTGGATGTAGTTTTATTTAAGTCATCAATTCCATAGCTCACACAACATAAACATACA
>JAQFYE010001125.1:0-25482 GCA_034694305.1 Protaphorura glebata | reverse complement strand
TGATCTGACATAAAACAATCAGATCAGATAAGATATCAGATCAGATAAGCCATTATCTTATCTGATCCGAGCCTTAGTCACAACGGCTTGATATTTTTCTTATTAGCTTTGTTCGTGTCGATGTAACGCTAAAGAAGTTAAATAAAAGATAGCTAGGAACCGGAATAATTAAAGATGTACGAGTTTCATGTTTTACTCAATTCTGCAAAAGTAGAATAAAATACCAGTTCTAGATTTCAAATGATATCGGCCATTTGAGTCCTGTATAATTGTGAGTACTAATTGAAAGGTACAGATCCATGAATGACAATTAAATGTTCAGCTGTATAACGAATTCAGTGACCCTACTTAAGTCTCCGTACTCTTCCAGAACATTGTCAAAGTTCAGCAACTCTTTTTGTTCAGTTAACAGATTTGTCAATTGTCAACTTGCCAGTCATAAACTTTGAACTTGGGCTGAGAATCAAATGGAAGATCGATTTGCGTTCCATAGAATTTGGTTTTCTGACCTTGCAAGTTTAAATTCTTATTCCGTTGAACATGGATCGAAGTTTTTCAAGGGAGTCGAAACTTCAGAAACGGAGGAAGTGACGGGTCGGGTGGTGCCAAGTAAAGAAATCTGATAACAAATATTATATTCGTATTCGTTAACAGTTCATTTGAAATTGAAATTATAAAAATCATTAATCTTGGCTGAGGATTACACGAATAGTACAACAGTCTATTTAACTATAATATTGGTGGTAGCCAAATATGATCCCTCCAAGGCAAGGCAAGGCAGTCAGAGAGTAATTAAACTCTCTAAACTAAATGTTATATTTTGAAATCATTTAGGGTGACATTATTATGATATCAAACAGACTCAGCAAACAAAAACTTCGTGATGTTCATTAAATGATTCCACTTTAATTACTTTCGTTTTAAAAAAATATGACAATGTGGCAACATTTCACCATACATTATATACAAGATAATATAAGATATCTATGAGGTACCAATTTGAAACGCTTCATCTAATTGCACGAGTAGTTTGACTTCTCAAAGATGATTCATATAAACTAATTGATGGACTTGAGCACTGGCTTGACCCCGGAGAAGACCGTCTTGAATGTGAAATTCGCGATTTACAGACGCCCAGTGATTCTGCAATTCTGTTTAAGTACTGTCCGAAGTATTTTGTTAATGCCCGGTCCATGACCTTCATAGGCGAAATCACAGCAACTCTCCTCATTTCCAAATACTTGACTATCGTGATAGATACACCTGGGAATTAATTTACAAATTATTTAATCAAATTATGATGGAAGTCGCCCAATTCTACAGGGTAGTTCATAATTTTCTACCCAACATACTACCTGGCAAACCTTGGAAATTTCATATTGTGGAGAAAGTAATGGGGAATCTCCTCAAACTTATTCAAATTACTCAAAATACTCAAATTTCGTTCGGGGGCGTATAAATTTGGCGATAAATTGAATTCACAACACTTTTAAAACAGGACTTCAATCTCTACGAAATACATATCCCACTTCTTGCAGGTAGCTCCAAGGTTCGCCTGTAGCAGCTGGTAAAATGATATGACCCTTTACTACAAGTTTAGATAGCTTACAAAAATCGGTTTGTGGTGACCTCCAAAAGATAAATTCATCCACGGGTTGACCCCAAAGTGACATTGTTGGAAGAATGACAGGATGTGGGGGATCTAAATTCACACAAGTGAAAGTGATCGGGTAACGTCTGAACAGTCTTTTCAGGACTAGAAAAGCAATTGGACGTGGTAACACGTAAGAAATATTTGTCAAAATGAAATATGATCCTAGAATCTTCCATGACGGATAAGCATCCAACTCCTCGTTGATTTTCTGTTAATAATGTTTGCATTATTTGTTCAACGAGTTTAAATCATTTTATAATTTAGAAATACAACATTTACTTACATCTAGCTGCTGCGGAAGTTGCATTTTCTGTGTGGAAAGTCGCAGGCCTTTGAATCCGGAGGGTGCCAGAAGATATTCTGAGGTTTCAGGAACGGAAATGCGCAGACTTTTTGGGTTTCTTAAACCTGTCTGAAATATACACAAGAATGTGAAAAGAAGAACACATGAGAGCATTACTGATAACAGATAATGGCTAGCCGTTTTGTTTTATCATTCCTATGGAATTCCGCCGAAATATTGAACAGTAGTATTGTCCAGCCTATGAATATCCAGAGAAATAAATCCTGGAAGCCAAGGCGGAATTGACTGGCCAAAGTTGTACACGTCGTAAATGACAGATTAGACGCACGGGCTTGTGTCTTCTGAAGAGTCAGAAGCCACAGATTGTTACCACTTTCTCCGGGAGAGTCAAAGTGGTGAAAGTTTGTGTCCCGCTTTATTCAGTACCCGGTTTCTAATCGGTCATTTACGTGGTACTCGCAACGCAGAACTCCATTTGAATTGAAATTTATTCCATAATGTACACGATATCGGGATCTGTAAAAGTACCTCATCATAATAGTCCCTCAAGGCCATGGAGCAGGCCATTAAAATGACACTTTCCAGTGTGGCGTCAGTCTTCTCTTGAATGGCTTCCAAAAGATCCTTGGAAATCGGAGCAGACCAAGCCACTTGTCTTGTATCAGATTTTCCCGCACGTCGAATCCCATTCTTCTCAGGACTCACTCCCCAAAAGCAACTGATCAGCTCGATTGGAATGTAACTCAGGGCTCGTAGAATTAAAAGAATAGCTAGAATCACACGTTTGATTTGGTTCCAAAATTCTGCCCAGGCGAATGATTGCAACAATGGGAGGATCTTAGATATTTTGAACACGATTTCAAATAGCTTGGCTTTCACTAAAGTTGACTTTGAATGAAACTCCCATTCCTTCTTACGTAGGGTCATCCAGGTTTTGAAGTCATCGTTTGTAAGAATACAGTTCTGAAATTATGATAAGTGGAAGTTTTAGAGAAACAATTTTTTTGACAAAAGCCTGCTGGAAAAAAGGTTTCTCTCGTACTCGAAACAATTGAGGAAAGACTGAATGGCCGTAACCCAGTAGAATTTTTATGAGCGCACGATTTTTGAGTGCGTTGGGAATCGTTTAGCTTTTGCGAGGATTAATCGTTTTCTCGCAGCAGTACCATCTTCAAAGTGGACAATTTTGCCATAATGCAATTACTTGAGATGGTTTTTTTTAGAGGTTGTTCATTATACTAGAGAAAGTCTATTTTAATACGAACAAAATATATTGTGCTTACATTTTGAACCCAATTCTTCAATTTTCTCCAATGAAGAGTTACGAATAATAAAATAATTTGAACAGGTTCTTCTGAGCATGATTGGACAATATTTTCAATCTGAATATCACAATCATCAGGTAAAATGGACTCAACTTTCCGAGTAAAAATGTCTCCAAGAAATCGTCGTACTTTCTCGTCCCTCAAAAGAAGGTAATGAAATCGTAGAACACAGCATGTTCTGTCTTTTTTATAACATGGCTGCGGAATCAATGTAATTTCCCAGAGTGGTTTCTCCGGGTCAAGTCTTTTAGATGCACAACTCGTCACAAACTTCTGAAGAGATGATTTTTGACCTTGAGACGAGTCATCATCCGTAAGATTCACTCGGTAGAATTTTGATGGTGCTTCGACAATATGATTAGAGATATCGTATTCTGGTCCTTCCGGTGTTTCTTCCCAGACACGGAGACCGAATCTGTCCGTGAGTTTCTTTTGAAAAATTGAAGTCTTGAAAGGGATGAGTTCAGATCGTAAGGACTGGAGAGTGATTTTCCCATGTGTCCAAACTACGGCAGTCACTATTCCATGAGATTTTCCCATTAAAATACATCTGTCAAAATAAATATTATATAACCATTGCCGCTTGCATCATTTAATAATGGCATTAACCTTAAACTTTTACCTGGGAGAAAGATCTTCGCAAATAATTGCATTTGGGTTGAATTTCTTGACTAAGGCAATTCTGACTCTCCGAATAAGAAAAAGTACTGCAATATAATTTGAATTGATCAGCTAAATGCATAAATATTTACATTGGATAATGATTCAGTATGGTCTCGATTGTACACCCAAGCTCGATCCCATAATCGCCGTTAAGAATTCTAACTAGTGGATAGTCTCCGAAAAAAGTCTCTTATAACTTTTACATGTACTAGACGATTTCGGTGCAATTTTCCTCTGAAAATTGACCATTTATTAAGAAAATGTGAAAAACACAGACGCAGAACCCAGGAATTCAACTGCATTGTATGGCATTAGGATTCATAAAAGAAAATGCATGACCACATCTCATGTCATCCCATTGATTTCTGACGATGCTAACTACCGTAAAACCCTGAATAGAAGGCTGGCCACTAATAGAGTGCAGGACTAAAATAGAGTGCGGGTATTTCTCTCGCTTTCTCCATATAATCTAATGGTGTAAGTGGTGAAAGTCTTTCACCTCTAACCTTGCGTGAATGAGTAGAAGACCCGCCTTCTATTCGGGATTTTACGGTATACGATTCCTACAGATGTTAAAGCTTCCAAGAGAGAGAGATATCGTAATTTGAGCAAGGTAGACAACATTTTCTAACTTTATACATATAATCGTTTGCTCACCACAAGCACTGCAGATGAGAAATGGAGTCGTACAGAGGAGAATGAGGAATCCGAGGAATTCGATGAAATAAATATCAAGATGACTAAGACGAATGAGAAGAGGTTGTAGAACATAAAACTGACTATATATGATAAAATATTGATTAAGTCTTCTTAGGAATCCACTGTATTTGGAGTTCCGATAAATCACATATGGAATTTGCTGCGTCGACATTTGATTTGCATTTGTATTGGGATTCATCGACCTGGTCGGAAGTGGAACACTGTGTGCTCTTGACACACAGCCAAGTTCCATTGTTGTCCCTAATTCTTTTGAAAGGCAGCATTCGTCCGTTCTTAAACTTCCGATAAGGATTGTGAATTGTCTGAAAAGAAGAATTTAGGTTAACATTGCTAGAATATTAAATTCCATTACTGGACCCTTAACCTTAACCTCCAACATATCGAGGCGACAAGGATAACTTTTACCACCGTGCTATAAAACTCAAATGTAATGAAAATTTAATTTTATCATTCTACAAAATAGAATGTTAATCTTGACCTCTGACAAAACTTTGCGTTAGTCCTAATCCAAATCCGAAAATGTCTATCAGTAGTTGTCAACAAAGCTCATCTCTAGTTACCTCTGCGATACATGTCCATACGAAACAGAATTTTAAGAACAGTAGTGTGCTTCAGTTTTGAATTGAATTAAAATACTAATCATTTTGTGAGTATCCGTCATTTGCGACGACTGAAACAGGTAAGACTTGTTCTACTCATCCCTCATAATCAAGTTCATGTTTTACGTATGATGTCCTCAATAATGATGATAATGAATTCCTAGGTTCGGATGAATCATTAAGAATTATCGCTTCAAGTAATTAAACAAATCAAGTGTTCAAATGGAAGACCTGGGAACATGAAATTCAATATGCAGTTCACAGCTACAAGATGTTTTCAAATTATATACTCCTTACAAATAATTTACTTTACTGATCCATCGAAGCTAATTAAGTCTAAGTCGAACGTAATGTATGTTGAAAAAAATAAGGAATAAATATTAGAAGTTAGAAATTATTACACAGTAGAGTTTGGAAACACGTGACACGTGCACTATAGTATAGTATTTTGTGTATTTTGTTTGCTATGGATAGCAATTTCACGGTAACAATTTATAATTATTAATAAGATTCGATGACAAAGTTCTACACGTATAAAAACAGTTACAAGTTACCTGAGTTTTCTCTGACAATTAGAAGTTGTGCGAGGTATACAAGAATATGAGCCACCCTGTATCAATGGAAAATCTTGAAGTCTTCCATATTAGAAGAAGACTCGTCTCCTGATACATTTTTTCAAAGACATCGGAACTACATAAAATACTTATTGTGCAGCTAATTTTTAGAGTTATCGTAATGTAATTTAATCGCTTAGATCCATGTATTAGTTTTGGCGTTATTAGCTTTATCAGCAATATATTCTGTCCATTTAAAGTCTTCTACGTTCAATGTAAGGTGAATTAGATCAATATAATCCGTCAAATTAGAAATCCAAAATCGTTGTAGTTTCCTGTTGTGGACTTTTAACTCAGCTTATAAATAAACCTGTTACAGAAATGCCCATCTTATTTTGTTCTAATACCCCAGCCAGAACGCTGACTTTTAAATGTTATCGAAATCACGCTATCTCAGAAGGCCAAACTACACAGATGAGGTGAACCTTGAAAGAATTATGTGATGTGCAATGATGTGATTGGAATTTGTGATGAACTGGGATATTGTACTTGAAATACTTCTAAGTGTAGCACAGCTTCATACAAAGAAAGAATTCAAAAATCGCAAGCTGGTCATAACCCTTGCTAAAATCGCTTAGTACTTTATCATCCGATTTGCGGAGACTGCAATTTTTGTACGCTATCAATTAAATGTCAACGAATTTAATGTTTCATTAATACTTTTTATATTGCTTGGCAATTGGCAATACATTTTTTGCGTGATCATTAACTTTCACTGATTGAGCTTAACAATATAAAGAAATCAGTTTAACTTGTCACTAGATGTAAATGTGAAAGCACTGTGATTTTTAAATTTCTTCTGATTAAATGTTTGAACATTTTAAGAAATCTACTTTCAAGTTACTTTTACATACTCTGCTTGCCAACTATTTTCTGTATAATTTTATCCAATAGTAAGTGCACGAGCATGGGTGCATCATTACTAACTGAAATGTACATTTCCTACAGAATTTAGTATGCAGTCAATAGAATAACTCGAACGCACGCGTGTGCGGCGCAGGGCGCAGGAATGTCGATGGTCAACAATAATGGGTATGGTGTCGATTTTGTTTCGTTTAAAATTCGCTATGTCGGAGAAAATTCTCTGTGAATTGTATATCATTTTTTGCGTTGCGTTCGTTTATAAGAGGATGTAAGCCCTATGAGCCACCCTGTAAGAATCTGCTTACATTTGTATTTTTGAGGACTACTTCCACAGCAAATTTTATTGTCTTATGTCTAAAACACTTGCTCAGCAAGTCAACTTTGTACTGACCTTAAATCACATTCATGAGAGAAAGCAGACGTGGAATAAAACTACACTACAATAGAACAGGAACAAACTCACACAGTTTGTCAACAAACTAACTTTTTGACTAATTAAGAATTCTTGTGTTTAAGAGAGGAATTGTATTTCTTAATTTTTTGAAATTAATCAGGATTTTCAGTCAGAGTGGACTGAAATTTTCTGGACTATTGTTAATGTCACATCAAGGCCAACTAAATTGGAAATGGGACTGCTGCGCTGGTACGGAAATAAATAAATGATGAGGTTTAACATTTTATGTAAGTTTGTACACGTAAGGTTTACGCTTGCTTCGTGCACGTTCTAGAATTTCTGTCATCGATTTATTGTGAAATTAAACTAGGCTTTCAGTGATAATGATGAGTGCGATGTACAATGTACATTGTACAAAGCGGCTGCACTCAGCTGCATTGGTGTGGCTTTGTTACTGAAAAAGATAACCATTATCAGTATCCCAACAAATGGGTAAATAAATAATGATACACACACTAAGAGTATGACCTAAAAAAGTTTAGATATCCTTACTGAACGGGATAATTCATTTCTTTCGGGAAATACATTTTAAAACGTTTTCTCAATTCAGTATGTCTTATCAGGTTCAGGGTTCAAAATTAAATTAAGATGTGACTTGGGAATACGAAAGCCTTAAAGATCTAGCACTACTAAAAGCCAGTCCGGTGTAGCGTAGTGCTACTTGCAGCTCATGCTGTTAAGAGTTCGATTTTCCTGGCAGAAGGGTCTGTTCAAAGATTCCTAAAACGTTTTCTCCAATGAGATTCATTTCTACTTGGGGTTTCGTTAGTCCTCAAAATAGAAGTCAGATTATATAGGTGGCTTGGCCTGAGAAATTCTTATGTAGTGTTCATTCCATATGCATATTTGAGTTTTAATGACATTTATTTATCACGCCAGCAAACTTATTCAGAATAAGTTCTGGAGGTGAAATGTCAGTTTGTATTTATTCTGCTTTCGTTTTTGCTATATCGAAACACATGGCATGATGTTCGCACAATAAAATAGCATTTGTATCTCGATCACACGTGGAACAATTGAGTGCTTGCACGGAAGAACGTCTTATCTGTTGGGCTTTAGCCCAGCAGATAAGACTTTCTTCCTTACAAGCACTCAATTATTCAAGTCCTAGGCCAATAAAAATGTTGCCTAATGTCATAATTTGGATTTAGCACAATGTTTAGCACGAGCTAGAGCAAAGCAAATTATTTATTATGGAGGTTCTGTTGTGTGTGCGACTTAAAAGTACTACCGCGATTAACAGTGCTGTTGTTTATAAAAGTTAAGAATGAGCATGCGGTCACAACATTATCAGCTAATTTCGTCTCTAATTCATCTGGGCTGGGAAGAGGCGTAGTTAGTTGGATGTCTGAGCTTAAATTAAAAATATTAATGTTTCTCAAGTCTTTAATTTCTTTAATTTTGACAAATTCCAACATCAGATTACAGGGTGAATGGACTAACTAGTTATAATCCACACTTGTAGTTTATTTTGGAATTGTTATTCCTTGCATTGTAATGTCAATGGACAATTAATTTTTTCAGTCTAGCTGGCTATTATTTTATTTTGTTTCGTCTAGTCATACTGCCAGTAACTGACTGATTTTAAAACCTGACTTATTGGTAATGACGAGTTTTAATCTATAGTAAATGTGTCACAATATCATACGACGATGAACATCACCTCAGACGAGTCAATGAATTTTTAGAATTTTACTTCACACGTTAACTGAACTGAACGCCACAACCTACCGGTCCGAGCTGTTGGGATGGTATTTTTTGCTTGATTTTCTACATTCCTGGATTAAAAATTGTATGGAAAGGTTCGCTGTTCGCTTGTGAGTATGTACAGGTGTCGTATAACATTCGCAAGCACGACATCCTAATGCGTTTTTTACTTGTCATAATTTACAGTAATTCTTAATTAACCAAAAGCCTTCGGTAATAGACGTCTTAAGGTCCGATTTCAAGCTTTAAAGGATTTCCACAATTTTCCTACAATATCCCGATAAAAATATCATCAAGTCAATTCTCTTGAGACCAGAATAACAAGAAATCGTTCTCCAGCTGAGTTGTGGTAAAAATGTGCACAACTTTTGTATTGGTGACAAAAATTCAAACGTACCTGTGTCAATTTCCAATAGTTCCAATAACGGTAGTAATGATTTTCACATTTTGAAATAATTCTATTCTATCACTATTTTTTTGTTTCTTATAAATTTGCAAACTTGACAAGTGAAGTTTAAATGATAAGTATTTTTTTTTTACATTTTCCTTTATAATTTTGAAAAAGTTTTGAAGTGTGAAGCGTGCGAGTTTATGAGGCACGTTTACGTACTTGCTTGACTCTCAACTGTTATAAACTTTTACTTGAAGACATCATCCCGTTACTTGGACGATAACCTGTGCATTCCTCTGGTGCCTGTACTGCGTTGTGCACTAAGACCGTCCAAGACATACCCTTGTCACGTACTAATTTTATAAAGTGAGCCGGATGAAGAAGTATTCAGTTAGCTATGTCAAGATATGTGTCGGTAAACACGCAATTAATGTGTCCAATTCTGTACGGTACTATGTAGATTAATAATTGCAGCCACAGCGCATCATTATAAGAGGATTAGCTTTGAGTGCGCTAATATATGTACTTAGTTTTTTCTTGCAAGAATAAACAAGCTTATACGTAGCACAATACATTTTTTGCACTTGTCAAAGGTGCATGAAATGAACTGACATTTTGCAAACTCACGTAAGGCAGTACAAAATACAATTGAATTGGTTGGATTACGTTAAACATCACTCGAGAAATCATTGGTTTCCATTTGGCCTAACCCTAAGAAAAAAGCCTTACTCCCTTAGTAAGTATAATATGTGTTCTTCAGGGATTGAACCCTTACCAGAGCGAAGCGGCAAATTCTTTTACAGAGGCTCACGATCAACTCGAATACAAAAACTGATTAGAATGCAATCAGGAAAGTCAATAAATGCATTTTTAATAAAATGAAATTACTATTTTTAACGCTGATCAATTTACTTAGAGTTGATAACACACTTTTCACAAAGGTACGTATCTAAATCGGTTTGTTCTTTATGTATGGAAACATCGCATGAGAATATCAGTGCGTGCCAAAATAATTCTTCACAGTATCTGACTCAAAAGTCAATGTTTTGTAATATTTCTTGAAAATAATTCCTTAAAAATTTAATTAGAATGACAGTTAGTGTTAGAATGCATATGATCAAACGTGTCTTTCATTTCACACTCTATAATTTAAATGCGATATCATAAATACATTTTATATGCTAATTTTTGCAAGGAATTTTTGCAGTTTCTTCGGTCACAACTTTCAACTAACGAGTTAAAAACTGAACCAAGTCATTTACAAATAAAACAAATTCTGCACAGCTGAAATGGAATTTCTAGAACTTTCGCTTCTGATGATAAGAGTCTTCTGAGGCGTAGTCGATCCGCTAGTAGGTTTTCAGTAAGTGATCTTCTTAGACTCCATATAAAATTCTCTTTGAGATGCATATCTCATATTTGTCTGGAAGCCCCGAGCTGGCATGCCCTAAGGGTTGAAACGTTAAGAGCCTCTCGAAATGATGCATATTAACGAGGAATCATAGGAAAAATCCAAATACAAATAAAACTACTTTAATCGTGTGTCAGCAAACGGGATTAATTCTCACAAATATCTTCACTATATAATATACGTAAATGAATATAAGTCCAATAACATTATTATTTATTTAGAGCTGAAGAATAAAAGTATCAATAAAATCAACTTAATGGACAGCACAATTGAAGTAATTCTCAGGAGTGAACTTCGCACGGAAGAAATGCATATCGATGGGATGAATTTTTTACAATTCTGAAAAATACATATTTGAAACAAAACGTTGTCATTTAATTTAATACTGACGTCGAGTACTAGAATGTGGGACAAACTTTTCCCCGTTCTTACACACCAACTAAATTGCCTTCCAACAACAATTAACACCATTACATATATTCACACCTCCATTTTACTGTTATACAGGGTGGGTCAGAAGTAACTACATATTTATTCTGAAGCACATGGTTCCGGTAGAATAACGATATGCTAAAATAACTACTATATACAAGTTATTTCAGTGTCACGAATTCTACAGACCCTATCGTAAAAATATCAAACAGGTTCGTAACTTAGATAATATAAGCGGAAAAGCGAACGAACATAGCCCAGTACGCATAGTGTAAAAGTGTCTTATTTAATGTTTCTCCTCAATATATGATTCAGAAAACTTCATTTTAACAATCTCACATGCTATGATATTTTTTTAATACGATAATTCTGTTTCGGCCAAGTCCCCACAATTGCGGTTTTAATTTTTACTTAAAATAATAACTTAAAGATTCTCTCTCACGGTGCATTTCTTTCGTCCTACTTGACTCGGGATTCAGCAGACTTAGGCCATAGATTGGAAAAGTCTAAATCTTTAGTTTAACATGTCCCATTTAAAAATTATCAGAGACGATACATTCTGAATTCAACAGCATTTTTTACTATCGTAAACCTCCATTTGCTTCGTTTTTAGTTGTCGTACCCGTTGGAAATGTACCCTAAAAGTCGGGTTTCGTGAAGTCGCACGCGTCTAGCAAATATCATAATTAGTTCCTTGTTCATAAACCTCTACAAATATCCAAGCCATAAACGGAGTTAGAGTTAGCCCGATGGCCAAATACACTCCCGTTCGTCCGAGATGAATGAAATTAAAATTTCGCAAGAGTGATAACCAAGTAATAATTAGACATAGTCCAAGCAATTCCTTTCCTTCCTCTGCATTCATGTTATTTTCCTTAGTTTGCTTCCTCCAGTCAATCTGCATTTGTTTTTCCTCCAATGATCCATAATGCAGCATTAATGCGAATGAAGTGAGTGTCCAAATCCCAAGTACGAAGCAATAAATAATATGTCCAGAGATGAGCATATCCACCACATCTAATAAGGTCCTTGAGGTTTTGACATTTGCTCTCCGGTTTGGGTAGTATGAAGACGACGACGACTCCTTCCTTAGTTTATTCAAACTCACGATTGTAGTGAATGCAAAATACCAGCTCACTAGACACGGCGTTATGTACGCAGTCTGTCAAATTAAAAATTGTAATTAGCGACGGTACCTAACTGAACTAACTAACTGGGCTGTAGAATGGCACACTCGGGTTCTGACCTGAATGCGTGGAATTCTAATGATATTTGCCAATGAATTACATAGGTACGTTTGACAATTCCATATAAGCCAAATCAATCAAGAAACGATCTTTGGAAATTTTACCAGTCGTTTAGAAAACAAATACGAAACTGATTTGTCGGAATGTAAAATTGTGACTAACTGTCACAATTTTTACCAATTAACCTACCAAATATACCGTTTGGCGGATATTCAACCTGTGCAAGTCCGCCACTATATTGTTCAGGAATCAAACAGTAATTTTATCAGAAGACGAAACCTTCGTATTCAAGTCAGGAAAATTGAATATTTGATTATTCTGAACGTTTCGTCTGATACCCTGTGTTTCGTAAGAAAAGTAATTTCCACACAAGAGTTAATTTTGTTAATTTTGGAATTATTGTGGCTGTATGCTTCAGAAGGCTCAAAGACTCAAAGAAAGAACAATTTCGGGAGCAAATGACTGGAAACTGCACTTGCAGCAAATAAGAACTTTCTCCCTGCTGAAATACCGGAGAAAACGCAACTCTTGTGAGAAAATAATGTCCATTGAATTGACCAAACAATATTATCTCAAGAGGGAAATAATTAGTAATTTCATTCTGCGATATTACAAAATAAAAAAATATTACCATCCAAATATAAGGATCCGGATCATTGTGCTGAACGATAGCAGCCAAGAGAAAAAATAGACCCATAAGTACCAAAGCCACACACCAGATCCAGATGTTAGCATGACTAATATTTCCAGGATCAACGTCAGGAGTTGACATTTCCAATATCTGGAGCTGAATTCCTGGTTGCCCAGTTTGTTCACCAACTAAGAGCGCTTCCGATTCCTTTTCACAATTACTTTCTTCATAGTCGGACCACTTGAATGGATTAATCATATTAAACCTTGGAGAATTGCCACTGTCCAGAAGTTTAATGCATTTTCGACTCGAAGAATCTCGAAATGTTATTTTTCAAAATTCTTCAACCACTGCTTCTCTGCCCGGGTTGGGTTGAATGGAAACTAAACTAACCGGAAAACCAGATTTCAGACAGAATAATATGAAATAGGAAGGGCAGATAATAAAAATCAATTATTTTTATCACCCTCCTTCTGCCTCTGGACTTTCAAGATTAACTCAGGTCGCTTTTATTTTATGTACAATCACAAGTCAATATTATCTGTATTACCTACTAATTGACGAAAGAATGCAATAATGTTGAGGTTCTACTTATTTAGGAAAGCAATATTAAATTCAGATGGAAAGTAAGAGAATTCAGTACAATATTTATTACAATATTAGTGTATAATTTCAATATCAATTCATGTTCTGAAAATCAACACGATCTCTTACATTCTAATACGGTGGAACCTGTAAATGAGTAATCATCCGTACTACGCGACCACCTGTATGAGCCGACCGGGTCCTGTCTTGTGTCACCGGCGCCCATCCGATTAACGATTACACCTATTAGAAGCAGTCCGCGTCTTTGTGGTTCAAGTCCACTCTGGACAGGTTTAATGTTCACGCATCGCATTTGTAGCAGAGGCAACCGGGCGTTTACTTCCGGCTAAACAAAATATTTTACAACTGCTCAATGTTAAATTATTTTCATGGGCTAACATTACGAATTGAGCATTTTCAAGAAAGTATTTTATGGCTTTTAACATCAGATCTTTTTAAATATGTTACCAATTCCTCTAATTTTAAGTCGCAATAAGTTTAAACCATCTTATGTTATTTTGTTCTTCGTTGGGGCTTTGGTCGCTGTAACCACTAATTTTGTGGTAGATATTTGGTTTAGCTACAGTTCTACTCGTCCAATTAGTCACACGTGAGTAATAATTTGTAAACATGAAATGTGTAACACGATTTTAAAAAATTCATAAATATGTTTATGGGAGCGTGCAGGGTGTTCCATCAATCAAATTATCGTTTGAACGTCAGGCCCATTGACTAAAGTCAGAATCAACACTTTAAGAAATTAATTCTTCAACTTCATTATGATCAAAGGAACCCCGGTCAGTTAACGTAAACGTTAACAGATATATTATATTATATCTGCATATTTATGTAAAATGCTACGATATTTCTTGCGGTTTGTCATAATTAAACTAAAGAATTCATATATGATAATGTTTATTTCGTATAATTCTGAAAAATGTTCAGGAAATTGTGTTATAAATTCTCGCAATGCACATAATCATAATTAGTAGGCCCATAAGTATTCAGTATCGCAACACATTTGAACGTCAAGCTCTTCTCACGATGATAATTGTGTTTCTATTATTTTGCGACAGACTCCAACCGATAATTCGCCGTGATAATGTCTCGGATGATGTCTCGGATGGAATTCTACAACCAGATCGGATTTGGTTTGTCACAGCGACTTCATACGGTTTATCACAACCCCCAAGACTCGTGCGGTAAATAAATGACGCTACCTTCGTTAAGATCTGTTAGCGTTTGCATTTATCACAATGTGCGGATTATTTATGTGTATATGTATATGCGCCAAAATCCTCGTGGATTACCACATCATACTGCCAACGCTTGAATAGATTGTCCGGGATTTCAGGTCCACTCTAATTTCCCCATGACTTCAAAAACCTGCTGTAGGAGTTTTTGGTTTGCCTGATTTTGGTGTATTTGGCGGGTTTGCTGGTGTCGGACTTCGATAACCCGTCAATTCTTTAATTTTTTCTTTATCAGGGCTGTTGAACAAATTAACCTCAGCAGAATCTTCGTCGTCCGAATAAAATTAAAAATACAAAAACGCTAACTCCAAGTTTATAACTCAGGCCTAATCATGTTTATTCCTGTTTACTTAACAAAAGAACGGACTATCCTTGAATAAAATAACATTTAGAAAATTTGATAAGATATTTCTGCAATAATCGAATTGAAAGTCCAAACCCATTGCACTATCAAGCGCCTATACCGTAGAGGCGAACTTGGATGAATGGGGTTGGAATGAGGATAGTCGGAAATACCGTATTCATTACCCAGATTAAAATGATCATGGCTTAACGTAGAACCTAGTACATTTTAATTATAATGCGACAACATTACAGCCTTAGTTAAATTAAAGCTAAGTCAGCAAAGTGTCACCAATGTTTTCTATGGCACTGTACCTCTAAATTATTTAACTTTTCACTTATTATCATAGTATCAAATTATCAGTAATTATTTACCTTCAATTATGCTAATTCAGGACGACTTTCTGTTAACAGGTTGGCGCAAGCAATTTTTCCGGTCCGACATTTTGTTACTTGGATCATTGTGCAACAGCCAAACGTTGGAGTAGGTGCTAAACAAGATCTAGTAGCTTTGAGACAAATGCTGCGACGATTTGACATTTATTTTCTAATTCTTTCGTCGAGACATCCGATGGGTGAAAACATTTCAGATGCCGTTTCTGCTGTATATGCAAGACGAACTGCTCTAAACTGGATCCTTAAAAATGTTCAAGGAGGTGTTCTCATGTTTGCTCCGGAGAATTTTGCTTATGATCACACTATCTTTGAGGAAGTAAGTGAGCCATATTTGTAATATTGTTTTAGCTATCCGTTTGGCCTTCTTAAAAAACATCATCCGGATGGCTCAAACACTCCCCATACCGAGCTGTGTAACAAGGGCTGGTTTAAACTATTGTATTTCAATTTGCATTATATTTTTGCACTAATAGATGCGATATACAAAAACTTTAGCTGCTTGGCCGGTCGGCCTTAAGAGGAACTTCGCTGTGACATCGCCAATAGTGTCGGATGATGGAATTATTACAGGATACTTTGACGGCTTGGATCCCCTTGGAATCTTGAAGGAAGACATGGGATTGAATTTGGGAGGATATTCTATGAATATAGACTTTGTCCGAAGGGTGAGTTCGACAACCTATCCCTTTACGTCAATTGATAGTACACAATTCATTCCTTCGGTCAGTACCGCAGAACTGTTATTTAACGAACCGATAAAGTAAAATATGTTTACACGGATTGAAAAGTTTGACTACATGGAGTCTAATGCGACATTTTATAAAATTCTTTATCATGACATTTCAAAGCAACGTGAGGTTATATTATCAGTGTCCGAATTGTAAGACGATTATTAAACATTTCAGCCCCTATGAGTGTATTTGCGACAAGGCATAACAATTAAAAATAACAGGCACGGTAGCACGATACCCGATGCTCGATAGTCTGGGCGAGGCAACGCTTCTGTAGGTTCATTGTTTAAGCATTTTTTGGATTGGATTGGATTGGATTGGATGTAATTTTATTTAAGTCATCGATAATCATAACCCACACAACATTAGCATCAAAAATGAAACATTGATTTATCAGTAGGTGACATCGATTCCGACTTTTAACCTAAATTTTGATAAAATGTCAAAGAATAGCCAATTGTAATAATAAAATATTCGTAATTAATTGTTGATGATTCCGCTCTGTCCGCCTTCAAAAATTTAAGATCACTTCTTAATTTTAGATCAAATATACAATTTCAATATAAGTAATTATAGTCATTAATCAAGAAATAGTACCAAATTGTAAACAATAAGTCCATTAAATTTTACATCATAATTAACCATAATCAATATGAACAAAATTATGCATCACAAATTTCACTTTTTCAAATAGTTTGAATGTACATGTGGACCCAGAAAAATTCAATGAATTCTTGTGCGATCAGTGAATTTGTCGCGTTACATTGATATTTTCAAATCATTCTTAGAATCTCAAGTTACCCATTTTACGGGAGTTGACTATGCCATACTATCCTAGTCTTCTGTCGCTGGGACTCACGCTGTCGGATGTTAAACCGTTAGCTGAAAATTGCACGAAGGTATCCAATGAAATATAAGAAAGAGAATCCAAAAGAGAATTATAATTTCAAAGTTTCATCCACTTTTACTGAATTCCAGATTTACGTATGGAGAACAACGACAAGAGATCATAAATGGCCAAAAGCGAAAACACTTAAGCAAAGCTACAAGAATACTAATATCGAGATTCTATTGAAAAAAGTGTATGGTTTGAGGTACTCTGCATTAGTTTTATATAGCGGTACAGTACTGGAATAACGAATTCTGATTAAGACTTGATTGAAATGTTGAAACTCGTGAAGTCAGAAAGTTGAGAATAAATCCTGATTTTTAAGTAGATCATAGCTTCAGATCTTAAGAACACAATTTGCATGACAATTATTAGCATAAACTTGTGCGGTTAACTAGTACGCACAATTTGGCGGTTCAAACGTAAAATAAGATTTTCTGATAAATAACCTATATTTCAGTGTTTTGTGAAATGAACAAAAAAAATCCTGAACTTCTGTCGAAGAGTCCTAAGGTTTCTATTCTAGAGTACCATTGCAGTTCCGTTTGCTTGCCGATTCCGGGAGTCCCCACCCAAACGAAATTGAAGGATGACGAGTAGATACGTTGTCACATTCGTTACGACCTGAATATTATTGACGAAGAGGCAATCAAATACAATACATTTGAGTCATATTAATAGGTACGTACCGAAGCAAAGAATGCCATGTTAATCTTAGTAATATGTCCAGCAGAAATGGATGTCGGATTCCCAGAGATTTTATTAATAAAAAGTGTCACCTGTGAAAAACAAGAAACGACTTAGTATAGTGCGAGACGGAAGGAATTATCGTGAGATTTCTTAAATGGTAGCTAAGAATTTCACATAAATAAAATTATTGCCAAACTGAGAACAGCTTTTATGAAGGTCAAACATTTAGCATTACAAATAGAGTAATGCTTTCACTGCCTCTGGAGAAACGTGTAAAGGTCTGTAGATATTTTTGTGAACTGAAATTCGTCGTAAGAAGTGAGTGGTTAAGTATAAGGATTTTTTATTAGAGAATTTTCTTTCCACTTGACCCGGGCTAGGAGAGATCACCCTATTAGCAGTTACTGGACAAAATCTCAGTGGAGAAAAATTTTTCTGGAGCAGTGATCTAAATTCCATATCATTTAGCACTAGGGATCGAATCCTAAACTTGATGAGAAGAAATAAACATTTAACCCGGTTTGTATTCTAAATCGGGTATATACTGTGAACTTTCTAACTTTCGACGGAGAAAGTCAAGAGAAAAGTGAAAGTGAAAAAGGATAAAGCAATAAAGTCATTTTTCGGACACCGTCTATCATTCAAAACTGTTTTTGTTAGAAAATATACAGAATAATGCATGAAACAAGTGAAAGTGAAACCAATCTATCTTACTACAAAAATTATTGGAAAACTGTGTCTGAAATTTAAAATCTGATGTAACCTTTTCAATAACGATTACTATTTAGAATTAGTTGTACACAATTAATTGTACCGAAATAAATTAGACTGCTATTTATACTTACGTAAGTTGTTTCAGGTACTTACTTGATATTTAGTGTCTGGATCCAAATAGTAGTGTGACATGCCGTAAAAAATGTTAGCCGGCCGAATTACCTGAAACACACAATAGTGTAAAATGAATCAGGTGTGAGAATGATGAAATACAAAGGATACACGGATATTACGGATCAGGTCTGATTCATTCTTCAGATTTATCGATTGAGCAAAATATATCAGATATTATTTAGGTTATACGACCACCGGTCCCCGAAAGATCAGGAAGTGATTTACGATACCAGCGCAGGGGGAAGCCAACGTCCAAAATTTTCAATCGTTACTTTTACGGTGACGGTAACCACGAAAGTAATGACAAGTACGAATAATATTATCAAGAAATAGAAGTAATCACTTACACCGCAAGGAATGAGCTGTCCTGAGATCAAAATTTCGGCCAGAACGATGATGCCGAAGCACATTTGGTACCACCACATACAAAGGAACCACTGTGATTCGCCATTAATATGTGGAAACAGGTTGCCTTCCATTAAGATAACTGTGTACAACCCACAAGTTATAGACAAAATGGCAGAACAAGCGACGAATAAAATTGGTATTCCAAAATATCTCTCCAGTGATCTCGTTGCTTTGCACAATTTTTCGTGCAACAATCGGACACTCTCAATCTCTGTAGCCATTTGCAGTGAATTGGACCGAATTACTTGTATTAGCCTTTCGGATAATTTCACGTGAAGGCAGTAAATGATTAAACAGCAACTGGCAAAGAAAGCGCCAGCCGTTTGTGAAAATACTAATAGAAATGAGTGGTTTATTTTGTCCAATAAAAATATGAACGGGTCAGGGCAATCATGTGGTGATTCTGGGGCAGCTGGTGCTGAGGAATTGCTAATTCTTGCAAGTTCCAGTTCGAGAGGACCGACTTGGCAATTGGTGATCATATTTGAGAGAACGTAATATCCGTAGTATGAACAGATGCTTATAACAATGCAGACCCAGATGTAGCTCACAATTTTGAGTTTGCTATAAAGTTTCGGATTTGGGACGGACTTCAGAGAATTATTCACAACCACAAGTTCATTCCACATTTCGACTAGTTTTGAAGACTTTAAACGGACCATAAGTAATGTCATCATTGCTTGAATGTGTAAGAATATTACTTGAAGGGCGAAAGCGTAAAAATCAGTCCCCTGGAAAAATATCGTCATGTGTTCTTTCAGCCTGTAGTAAATTTGACTGCTGAAATACGTTTGACTTATGATAAATATCAAATTTATCAATGAAGGAATAGAAATGTAATTGGCTTGATGGTGGTGACACCCCGAATTAGTTTTGATGATATTTGGATCAAAATCGTGGCAAGATGACAACACATTAATCCCCACGAGTTGTGTTAGTGAAATAATCGGGCTAATTTTTGCGCAGGGACATTCGTCGGGTTCCAATTTTACTAAGGAAATATTAAAGGGCAAAATTTGTTTGAGGGATTTACGAAATTTTTGTGTACGCTCCATTTTGTAATACCCGAGGACTTTATCGAAGACTAAGACTACGCGACTGAACGTGTGGCAATTGAGTTATAAGAACCTCAACTTATTAATCAATTACATTTATAGCCGCTTAGCATGCGTGCGAGCGAGTTGATCCTCAAAAATTAGTTAATGAAAATGAGAAGAGGGAAAGGAAATTGCTAATTATTTCAAATGATCCATATAAACATTGGCTGTTCATGAAACCATGCAGGTCGTTCCAGTAAATTACCTATCATAAAGCTGTTTCGAATCGAAAAGTTTGTCCGACAAGATATGAAATGATCAGGGTGGTCCAGTAAAAGCGTTCACACCTCGGAGACTTCTATATCATGCCCAAATTGGCAGAAAATGATGGTGACTAATAATCACATCGGTTTTATTGAACCACCGTGTATAGCACGAGATGGAACATTTCACAAATTATTAATCCCACTTAACGGAATAGTCTCTTGCCTTCCATGACAGACATTACATCGATCACGATAAAGGAGGAGTGCGATTTCGATTAATGTCATTATCCACAATTATTGCAAAGTCCTCCCCTATGACCCCGGCAGCAGTAGATGTATTTGCAGTTGGAATATTTAGACCAAAATAGTTGTATTTTGTATACTCAGTGGAAAGTTATACTTAGTTTAAAATTGCTTCATTAAAACTTGAACAATTTTATAAGTCAGAACATGCTAAGGAGTTACACCCTGCTAAGCACGATGCACGACTATTTCCGTCGACATAATTGAATCCACAAACACATCGTTATCGACAACAAGCCCGGACCTTTTAAGGAATAGATTTGAGCAGTTACACTGAAATAATTGTCTAAATATGAAAGAATGAAAACAATCCTTAGCACAGAAAACAAACATCTACTACCGTCTCAGAAATCGATTCACGAATGCTGTCAAAATATGCGGGAGTCTTTGTAAAGAAATAGTCTAATAGGAGTATACTGGTAATTTGAGATACCAAAATGAAGAGACTATTTCTGGAAAACAACTTTTATTTCTGCAGTTCTTACACAAATTACCGGAGATTCGAGTCAATTTGTTTTATATAAACGCTTCTATACATTTAACATGTGAACGCAACATGTGATACGAAAACAACAAACTCAAAACATGTTTGAAGTAACATTTAACTAAAGTTAAATACTATTTAAGTCAGTAGGCAATTAATCTATTAAATACAAAAACTATTGGAGGTAAGTCAATAAAAACAAAACCATTTCCATTCTGTCCAACCAAAATGCGTTTTCCCGGTATTATTTTCAAGTCGAAATATCAAAGTAACAAATAATTACCTCACAAGCCTATAAAAGTAAAAAAAGACTTTGTGCTTGGATTTTCAATAAATTTACCGCAAAATAGCAACATAAAGTAGTCACTAAAATTATTCAATCTCAGAACAAATATCGAATCCATTCTTTCAAAATATTCCACATTGGAAAACAGTAATGGGTCATTATTCTCTAATCCCAAAATTAATGACTGGAAACGAACCAAAATCTGGATCAAAAAATTGTACTCCAACATCACCAAATTATAAAAATTAGATTGCCGACGTTTGTTCTAATGAGATTAGTTATGGCTAACAAACGCTTTAATTTTCCTTTGATGAGTAAAGCAATTCCGGTTAATCGATTTGGCGTAACTGAGTACACGATTTAAAATATTCAATAATTAATTAGTCCCACCTTACGTACAGAGTGCAGTATAATTATTCACAGGTTGAATTCAGAAACTTATCAATCTAAACCATCATCCTAAGTAGAATTCACCAGAGCGTTGAGATTCCACACACGTGCACATTACACCATCTCAGCACAATTTAATTTAAGGAGTAGAGTGTACATTAGTTCTTGTAATAGTTAATTTTCACTTAATCGGACTGATCTCTGGCCCCCTAGATCTAGCGGATTAAAAAATTCAAAGATTAGTAGTTGTAAAGATTAGGCCGAAATGGTGGACTCATGCTGAATGAATTGAAAACAAAGTTTTAGTTGCTTACCGCCGTGGGGGCCACTAATTGTCAGCGCCATTTAGAGCGCTGAGCAAAAACGTCTGCCCGAAGGTTCTGAGCGAAACAAATTCCTAATATCTATATAAAAATAGAACACGGAGATTAAGACATATCCAAACAACTCGACCACGAGATATCCCGTAAATTTGCAATAATCCAAGGTGTCCACAAGTTAAATACAGCGCAAAGTTTTCTCTTGACCCAATGCTTTGTGAACGTACGAATATCGATATTAAAATTATGGGGTACTCTAATTATGTACTTTGGAAGAATCTCTTTGACAATTCTTGATGTGAAATCATTTAAATGTAAAAATAACCACTATTTCGTGCGAAATGTCAATTTTTGACCTCCCGCATTTGAAAATGTTTGGGCGTACATGACAAAATGAGGTTGCCATAATTCAAAGTTGCAAATTTACGGTACCCGTGGACTTGATTAAATTGTCGCATTCCTTGTAGGTGGAAGATCGGCAGAGCAAAAAAAAACATGCAACAAAACAAGATAAATAACAAAAACGTACGAACGATATGAAAATCTTTCGTCTCATGTGTACTACTTCGACAAATCAATGCTGAAACTATTGGACAAACCTGGAGAAACGCTGTGGCCACAACTGCTGTAGCCACAATAACTAAATTTCTCTCCAACCAGTCCTCGGCGGAACTCAGACAACCATGATCGTATATCACTTTAGAAGCATCCAGATTCTACACAGCAGAAAACAAAACGATACAACACAAGGTGCAAAGACGTAAAATGACATGCATCAAACAATAAAATTAGGTCAGTTCGGCGACATTATTATCACAATAATCATGCTCGAGTGTTATTGGGATTTACATTTGTGTGAAGTAGATTTTAAGCTTAAACGATAGACAGATATCGAGAGAAGCGGTGTAAACCAAAGTGAGTGCACCAAAACCAAAATTTAGTTGGGCTAGATCAGAAAAATCACAAGAAGCAAAGTAAGCCGAAAGTGTTAGTTTAAAGTTTGAGAAATTTTGACCAAAATTTCGTTAGACCTGTAGAATAGCAACCGCCACACCTACAGCTGCAACTGGAATAAGATTTATTTCGACCCATTCTTCTCCTGATCTAAGACACCCTCGGTCGTATATTATATCGGTCGGTTGCTAGTTAAATTCAAATTCAGGAAATAAGTACAGCCCCAATTACAATACCAACTTCCCGCGCAAAATATGTAATAAAATACAATCAACAATAAGTTTTGATAAGAGCAGAAACCAAAACTAAGAAAGATTGGGTTAAAAGTGAAGTCCAAGTGAATTAAGACCAATATACAGCTGGACTCACAAAACTGAGGCATTTATTACGAGTATTTAATCTCAATATTTTAAAGGAAAGTGAATCTAAATTGAATGCTCATTTAGCAAAATTGGATTTGAAAATTTCAATAAATGTTGCAAAAGTCTCGATTAAATCAAAACTGAGGCAAAATGACAAACAATAGTGCTCCTCATCAATAATTTTTTTCAAAATCGGGGATTGCTGAAACGGGTAGAAATCAAGAGCCGTTATTGCCATACTGGGTAATGGAATAATGGCATGTAATCCCAAATTTTAATTGTTAAAAATTTACTTACATATTCTGATTTGCGGACGTCATAGCCACATTGGGTATTCCGAATCCACAACTGGGGAAATCAATGGAATCTCAAATTGAACAATGAATCAGACAATTTAAAATTACAAATCACTTCACTCACCGATTGTTGTTTACAACAAGAAAACGGAACCCCGCACGCTTCTCTGGCAGTCGAATTGCAGTTAAAGTAGACATTCTTATCCCAGTCTCGTGGACCCTCAATGCCACAGCATTGAAGCCATCGTTCCTGAATCCAGTCAATTAGGTTCTGCTGATCTGAAGTGGTGAATTAGAGAGAGAAATGTATTTTTAGTCGACTCAAGTTTTACTTTTTAAATATATCGGAAAATGCAATCTTGTTGATCTACGATGATTTACCTGGATCTTCGCGGTACGAAACAATGAAAGACTGAAAACCGCTCGTTGCTTCTCCTTTTATAAAATCCTTAAAAATGAATCTACGAAAATAAGATTCATTCAATGCAATTTCAAATAACATTCTAAAAACAATTACATTTTGAATTCTTAGAAAAATCCATCATAATAAAATGTGAGTCAGTCAGGTTCTATTTTTAAAATATTTTTTATTCAGAGAAAGTGCGAACGATTCACGGATAGACTTACCCTAAAATGCCAGCAGCTATTTCTACCAGAAGAATTGCTGCCAAAAATATCGCATAAACGGCTAGAAGACAAGTATTTTCTCGGAGCGCTCCAACACATCCAGTGAACCCAATAATGAATGTCAGAGAACCCACAACGACCAGAATGAACGCTGGGTCAAGTGCTACTCTTGTGAGTCTGGACAAATTTGAAAGTGTTTCCTTTTCACTCCAGGCCCATACTCCGACTCCAAGGATGAACAACCCAAGAAGCTATTCAAATATAAGTTATAAAATTTATTAGAACATACACAAATTACGAAGTTCAGAAAAAAACTTTTGATTAATTTGTTAGGTCGGAATCGGATTTTGATAACTTTGATTAGGTAAATTAGGTTCAAGTTGAACTTACCCAAAAGATGACATTGAACCCAAATATTAGATATTTCAGACAACAACTGACTTCACTTTCGTCTCGACGATATTTCTTTCTGGGTGGTGGCATTCTAATTTGTCCGGACGCAGAGGCCGACTTCATAAATGAGTTAATTTCACTCCCACTTGTAAATATTCGCTCAATTATCCAATCACGTTCTTGGCTGCATCCACGCCAAGGCTAGCTTTACCAGAGTACGGAATCCTTTTTAACTAGACATCCGGTAGGACCCTTCTAAAATTGGCACGCATAGACTCCGGTTTGAAGTCGATTCCACTGAAACGAGGAAGCAACCTGCAAGTAAATAAAAAATACTGTTATAGAAAAAGAAAACGTAGAGAGAAATTTCCTTTATTAAGAACTCTGCCTTCCAATCGAAGGTTGCCAAAAGACACAGAATACTGTTAGCTTACGTAATTGCATTACATCTTAGTAATGTGCGGACAACGCACATAGGATATGTATCATTTCCTTTGAACTCGACGACTCTAATTAGTCACAGTTCATTCATACATTCTCTTACTATATAAACCAAATCTCTTTTG
>JAQFYE010001124.1:0-25483 GCA_034694305.1 Protaphorura glebata | reverse complement strand
TACTGTATTTAAAATACAATTTTGACTGTATTTAAAATACTGTATTTTCAAAATACAAGTATTTTGCCCATCTATGCATAAAAGCCCGACAACTTCTGGTTAAAGTTTACAAACCGCGTTCCAAATGGAAACCGTGAATGTCGTCTAAGGTATATAGTCATACCATGTAAGTATTTTATGTGAACTGCCTGTTACGTACGAAACTCTAATCAAGGATTCCGAAAACGGAACCCGGAAATGATGAAAAGTTCAAACACCTCATACACAATCAAATCAACATTCGAAAGAATAAACAAAATCAGTCGATATCTTCTTGACTCCAGTCATTTCGACCTGTCAAAATATGAACTCCGATCTCAGTCTTGTATTATTTCTTGTAGGAACATTTCAAGTGAAAATCGTGTGTGGTAAGCTATTTTGTACCATAATACCAATTCTTGTGAGGTCAGTTCGTCGTAAGATTCAGTGTTGTTTAGATAGCACATTATCATTTCGTTATGCGGAAGATTCGTTTTAACTGACATTAGACAATACCTTTTAGTTCCGCAAAATTATGTCATCGAATAAAGTTTTTGGTGGGGGACCTTCCTTAGGCCAGTGTCTAAAATATACGCGCCCTTGTTTGACCCAGTACGCATTACTGAGAACTGAACTTTTTGTCTTGCTTAATAAATTCTATATGTTTAATTGAATGTCTTGTTTGAAATAGGTGTTGCGCTTTGTAGGGACTGTTACTACGTGACACCAAACGTAGGCGAGAAGTTAAATCAAATTGATTGCTTTACTCCTGAGAAGAGCAAAATTGGATTAACCGACTGTGGTTCAGGGTCCAGACACTGTAACATTGGGTCAAATTCTGTAAACTCGGTCAAGACACATCTGGTATCTAAACCTAAACGTAGTGCAAGTGCTGTTACGAGTTGTTGGCACGTCGAATTACCAACGGAATGTAATGTCTGGGTCATCCCAGGTTCACAAGATGTGACATCATCCAGTAGTGACTGTCGATAGTCATGCTGTCCGAGACCATATGTTGTTTGGAATTTTACGATTCAGATAATATCAAATCGAAGTGAGCTGTGACTGTGACTGCAACTGACAGGATTGTTATCTTTCAATGTACCAGTAGAGCCAATTGGAAATGAAAGTGAAACTATAAAATATTACTAATTTCAGTTCTGATTGTAACTGTTCGGATGGACTATGAAATAAAGCACCAAAAAATGTTCAAAGTGATTACATAAATTATAACTATCATTAATTATTTTGCCCTTTGTTTGTTAATTTATTTTAATTGTCGTGCCTGTTCAAAAATACATAGTACATCAAATGTGACATTTTTAAATTCTTAGTTTGGTGTATGATGTGCATTATGGAAGTACCAATTCCAGAAATCTGTGTGAACAATTCAAATTGTATTTCGTGAAGAATTAAATCTTAAAACACTGATACTTTCAAATTAACAATTTAAAATACATAAAATACGACGACGAATTTCAATCCCAACAATTCGATGTCTAATTTCGGAAATAGTACCAGTCCTAAAAATGTCAAAAAAAAATTTGGGTAGAGAGCTTCTACACAAGTGTCAACGGAGTACCGCCGGTCCATTCCCTCCATACTCTTTTGGAAGAACATCCATGGGAATCTTTGATCTCAAAACTTGCTTCCATTCATCCTCCTTCGAACTCATTATGTCCAATTTCCTTGTCGTACTCGCTGCCAGAAATGGTCTTATTAAGCTTTTCAAATAAGTGGTAATCCAAGGACCTAAGATATTAAGAAAATTTCATTTGATAGTCAACTTGTACCCGTACTGGTAGTCTTTTATCGTTACGTCGTGTGAAGGGTTTGATTTGTCTCAGGGTAAAAATTGATACTGCCTGCTTTTGTATATTTGTTCCGGCGACATTCTACCCAGAACAGTCGGGCACTAAAAATATATATTGGAATTTCATATCTTACCATTGACGATGTAAAACTTATGAAGAAGAGGTGCAAGAATTTGGAGATCGTTCACTAGACTCAACCCTGTTTGGACTGCTGCAAATTCAAAATATTATTACAATTTATTCACTGCTCTCTACCACTCTAATTTTATCACATATATGTATGATACGCGATGGCGACTATTAGATTCTGCGAGAGTACTCTGGATTCAAGCTAACCTCTAACTGCCGCCATGGCGTTCCGCATTCGGAAATATCAGAGACGGTAGCAAACTTACTTTCGTAGTGTGCGACTTTTCTAAAAGATAATTCATTGAGATCTCCAATCACAACTATAGTTTGATGCATTCCAGTTTTTTCTCCTTGTTTATACAACTGGTGAAAAATGTCATCCGCACACTTGAAACAATGAAGGCATAATTCCTTTTTTAGTCCCTTTTCGACGTGTTGTCTTGCATTCCATCGCCCAGCTGGGACCCAGTATACTGCAAATCAAACAAATAATTACAAATAATTATATTTGGTATGATCCAAAGTGAAGTAAGGTGCTTCTACTAACAAGAAAACAACATTACATGTCAAACAATTTCAGGACTAAGTGTTTTCAAATGCACTGATTAATGAAACATGAATTTACCATCTAAAAAAATAGTCATTATAACATGCAAATTTTGTAATTCGAAGTTCGGTGTGAAATTCAGTGGTGGAATGGTACCGATTTTTCCCTTCGACAATTCGGTTATACAAGTGCAAGTGCGAGCACTTGCTGGAGCAAATCTGAGAGATTTTTAGTTCTGGATTTTTTTCTTATGAAAAGTTGTTTCCTTGTAAGCATGAAAAAGAATACTAAATTTTAAAAATCTCACCGAGTCTCCCGTCATGATCACTTCCTAGTAATTTATACTTTATATCATTCGAAATTTCTTTAAGGGGAACATAATTTCTAATAAAGTCAACTCCAGCTTCCGTATCTGTCAAGTCGTTTTTAATTTCCAGAAACTGCAATTAATTAGTCAAAAAATATTTAGGTATTTGTGTGCTTCATTGTATAGGCGATTTGGGAATATCATTTTAACTCTTACGAAAAGATACGTATGGGCTTACGTCTGGACGCCATCGCGTCGCAAGGGCATTTTACACATGCACTACTATTTACTGTCCTCAAGTTCACGTCTTGATAATTTTTGCAGAAATCATGATGAAGTATCTTATCATTAAGTACAGATTTTGAGTACACGAGAAAATAAACGTATTCACTCTTTTGGCATGTTAGATCATTAAATAAATGAGTTTAACAGTAAAGACACTTTTCAAATCTGGCGCAATGCTTCCAAGTGTTTATTAATGTTATATTAGAAATGGAAGTGAACATTATATTCTCCGATATATCAGCAATTTTGTAACTCAAAATAAAAGTGAAATGAATCAAGAAACTGTACTTCCAAAATTTGAATGCTATGTACGAAAGTTGAGTGATGTGAAATTCGTTTCTTCATTTTTATTTTTGGGATAAATTGACTAAATTCTCAGTGAGCATTCCAATAATGGATTCGTACATAATTTACGGACTTACTCTGATGAACATTTCAGTTGCTTTCTTTACATCATTGCCGCAAGCTGTGAGAAAATACATTAATTACACGATTAAGATGCACGATCACTGCTTAGTTAGAACAAAATTACAGTTTACCCGATCGAATTTGTTACCTCGTAAATAAACGATGAGGAGGTAGTCCTCGAGATCCTCTGAGAAGACGTCTTTAATGCAATCTCGGAGCTAATTGTAACAATCTTTATTTTCTTGAAATAATTTATTTGTGACAAATCATGTATTATATTTTACAATACCTCATTTAGAAGAGTTTTCTCTTGAGCGGATATCATTTTAGTTCACTCTATTGTCAGGCTGCCTTTAACAGATCTATAAAGTTTTATTTAAAAAACTGAGATTTTTGTAAATATCCTTCGGAATTGAAATTTTGTTTTTTGTTTATAAATTAAACAAAACAGTCACTTTTCAAATAGAAACAAAATGACCCGTGAACCAACCTACTATAGTCCAGAACCAGCGTTCTGAATAAAACAGGAGTTAATTTGTTGGTAGTAAATTTTCGCTTATTGTCAGAAATTTTGGCGTTTACTTAAAAAATGTTCTTCAAGGGTAACCTACCGGTGAAAAGTCCAGACTGAAATAAAATTATTATCGCATAGGATTGTGCAGATTTCAATCAATTTTCTCATGACTCACACGCAAGGTCATTTTCCCTAGTTTGGGAAAATGCCAAATGAATGGATTGCTGGGAATTCCAGGTTAAATTAACTTGAATATGTTTAGCTTCTTCTGTTACACCACATTACTTAGAGATTTCAAATTAGTAAATATTTTTGCAATTTGCTTATACTTGTGAGAATGAAAGTGGAGTTCCTTTACATTGAATAAAACTTACAGGTCAATTATAATAAGTACAAGGTAAAGAATTCGCCGTCAGATTATTAAAATTTGGAAATTTTAAGCTTGGAGCAGATTATGGTTGGGTTGTGAAGGTCAATATTATTGCGCGCAAAAAATCTGGGAAATAATACAGAAGATGCGAAAATTGCTGCAGAACTGGTTGTGTTGTATTACATGAAGTAGTTGGAATATTACAGGTTTAATGCAAATGATTCATCATTTCGAATTGCGAAATACAAGCAATGTAAGCAAGCAGTGTTGCTTCATGGAGGATTTCAACAATATAGTAATTCAGACTGTGGGAAGTAATTATTTTAACTTTGCCAAATTGTGTGTCTAGTGATATTAGGCCTGATCGTCTCAGAAAAGTGGTCCCGAGAACAGAGTTCACTATGCAGTTAGTCGACGGAATGCACGAATAAACAATCGACCAAAAAAATAGTCAAATTTATTTCGAACTCAGAAATCTGTTCTAGTTGAAATTCAGAAGACGTGCTTTTTATACTTTTTGGTTTTGGTTATTGTTACCTATTATTGGCCACTGTCAGCAATAATGGACTGGACTGGGATTTTGCATTTCAATAAAATTTGCCAGGATTCCCAGCACAAGGCCCAGGTTGAGCTAAAATCGTAGGGCTACCGTCGGGGTTGGAATTCAAATCGTCCTGGCGAATTTGAATTTCGTAATTTTCCGGTCGTATAAGTTGTAGCTGCCACAGCAGTTGGGCATCGTTAGGTCAATGTAGGTGTCCGTGTCATAGGTCGTTGACAGCCGGAACTGGAAGTCATAATTACTAATTAGTTCCATAATCGCTCTTTGTAAAAGAAATTACGATGTAGACTTATTGACATTCGCCTTGGGAAGGTGTCCTATGTATTATGAAAAACTCAGGTGAGGAAGGAAAACTTAGTCTGAAATGTTACCACATACATGTTTCACGATGCTATACGAACCAATTCTACCACAATTTTAAAACAGTGGATTTTGGCTAGATAAATGATTTGACTGGTCATCTCGTTAAATCAGACGATGAAATGAATTCAGAGCACGCTTGTTTTAACGTGCTACTCGTAGTTCTAGAGTTAACCATGGACATGTTCGGAACCCGGTAGTTTAGAACCACTCTTTAACTGAATTTAGCTGTAACTGTGATTTTTATAGTGAAATGAACAGCAACGACTTGACCATTTTACCGACTCTTCTACTCTACGAGTTAATTTTTCCTATGGATTTCGATACTGTGCTAAGACGTTGACGGCTGAATTAGTGAGATTTGTCGACCAATAATATTTTGTTTCAATGCCAGAAATGTTTGAACGATTTTAGCTAGACGAATCTGCGTAATGATGATCAGGAATGAAAACATGATTTCATATGCAGACGGTACCCTCAGATTGTAGGACATTTGAAAACACAAAATCTCAACCTTTATTGCGTTCGATGAATTTTACAAGCCAGGAGTGGTTTCCTAATAATTTCTCGCAATACTCACCACAGAATTTCACTACGACTTTATTTCACCAAAAATTAGAGAGAGGACACATTGCACTCTCTGTACATGCACAATACAATTTGTCAAAAATTTCAAATACCATTCCATGCAAACTACGTACGTAATTAATATTTAGGGTAATTCAAAAGTGTAAGTAAGAAAAAATATTCGGGGTACAGGGTTTGTTTCCAAGAATTAATTAAATTGGTATTTACGTATTTATACCTATTTTTCCTGTTTCCATTTCACATTACAGGTAAAAATCAAAATAAGTGTGGAAGTAAGAAAAATCAGAAGGGAAGAAATATTCTTTATATTTTTTCATTAGTACCACGAACACCGCACCGACTAAAATTGAACTCTGAACAAATTTTATGTTAGTAATTTCTCAATCTGAAATTGTGGTAATACTCTCAGGAGCTCAAATGTAAGCACCATACGTAGAAACTTTTCACTAGAATTGGACCAAATATCGGAGCCTGACTTGGCTCGTATTGAAAATAATATATTCATTATTTTCAAGGCAAAAATACTCGTCCTCTTTCTCAGGGATGTTTTCAATTCGTTTTCCAAGTGGAACAATTGCTCCTGAAAAGTAAAAAAATCAAACAATCAATCCAAAGATTTACGATTGCATTCAAATATCTAATTTTAGCTGTAAATCAGAGAAATCGGGTTTGGTCGAATAAATAGCACGACAGTGTACAGGGTGGTTCATAGCCATTTACAAAATCCATAAACTCCAAGGTTGAGGGTTCATGACGACGACACTCATTGATTAATCAATAATGTATTGTGAGCCTTGGAGTTGAAATTGAAATTCGCTCATATTTGTTACAGATTAATAATATGTGTGTGAACCACGCCGGGCGTTGGATTGGAAATACAGAAAAAGTCACAGATAAAATTCAATACAGATCGCTCTTGTATTCAAGTCATTACAAATTTTAAATTTACCATTCCAATATATCACAGAGCCTGGGTCAGGAATCATCCTGGCATTGCAAGTTTTTAAACTGTCAAAGGAGCTCTTGAGGGCTGACTGTTCATCCGTAATATCGTCAAAGTCAACGTTTTGAACATTTCCCAAGGCAACTTCACAGAGGAACATAAATTGTTGCGGGTAATCTCCATTAGTCCCAGATTGGCAATAACCCCTGCTCTTCTCAAATGTGTCCGCAAAATAAATCCCCTGGATTGGACAAATAAAAGTAAAAAGTTGGTAAGTTTGCAAATATGCTTAATTTGAGGGTGAAACTTGTCTAATTATTCGTGGAATTTGTCCTGGAAAAGATTAACAGATACCGCGTGTTATGGAAAATAATTGCTTCCGGACAAATTTTCAAAATTAAATTATTGGGATACGATTTCAAAGATTAATTTTATTGACCCAAACTGACCTTGCCGAACATATGTCCACATAACTCTGTGCCCAGTGGAACAGCCTGAAGACCTTGATGTAAAATACTCAATAGGTTGCGAGTTTTTGTCCCATGCCAAAGCAGCCATTTGTTCCCAATTCCTACGTTCTTGATTTGCTCAACTTCCCCAGGTCTTTGTACTTTGTAAATTCCACGGATTTTTGCAACATCTTGATGTCGACGTCCAGCCTCACTCGTGTCCTCAATGTACTGCAAAATTAGTTGTGCTTCTTCAGTTGACTGATCCAACAATTCAATTTTCGTCCCTACAGCTTTGTAAATGTAGTCGAATGGATTCGTGTCTTTCATTCCTAATTGGGCTCCCAGAAAAAGTTGAGTTGCTACGCCAAGGTGAACCAAACTATGAATTCTTTCTTGTTTTGGACGGAGGAGGTCATAAGTGAATAATGGAGACAATTTCTCGAATTGAAATCCGTAGACTGGAATCAAACTGTAGAACTCTTCACTTTTCCCGATAATTAAATTCATCATCTCAGCGTACTGTGTGTCCTCAGCATTGTTAGTGCTTTTCTTTCTGGCTGCTTCTTTCGAAACGAGTAATTTGGAGATTTCATCCAAAATTTTATCACCTGTAAATCAAAACAAACAAAAAATATTGTAACTTTCTGATATTCAACTATAATTATACACTTTCTCCAATTTCTGAGGATATTTCTAACAAGGTAACAATTTTTCTTATTAATTTCATTTAATATTCAAATGGTACATTCTAGCCAATTATATGCAGATCGGCAGATTTAATTTTTCAAAATTTGAAAACATCTATTTGAAATTTTATTATGTATCATTTTTATTAAAAATTATTTGAATCCTAAAATCCTACCGTAAGTAGACAACGTTCGCTATAAATATTAAGTCACAAATTTTCAACTAACCTTGTTTAAGCGTCTCAAAGTTTAGTGCCCCAAATGGTAGCTGCTTTGAATCGTTTTCATCGTAATCATCAGAGTTATCATCCTTATCTTGGTCACCAGTTTTAACCTTTGAACGATGTGACAGACAAAGTATTTTGAATAACTCAAAGACGCTGGACGGAATGTTTGAACCAGTACAAAGTCCCATCATTTCTATTTCAACAAAATCAACTTTGACTGGATTTTTCTTTATTTTCTTCAATGGTTTGTGCTCTGTATTGACCAGACGATACTTCTTTGGAACTGGTGCAAATGATTTTATTGCTTCCCAAGAATTTCCACTCTTAGCACGAAATATTTTACGAAACTCTTTCGTAGCCTCTTCCGCTGTTGGGAAAGGTGTTTTCTGGAATTGTCCTGTATCACCGACTCGACCCCATCGAGTGAAAAGAATAATCAACTCCTTCCCGTGTTTCTCTTTAATTACTTGCATTTTGTAGAAATTGTACAACCCGTACAACCCATAAGCAAGGTCAACTTGGGTCAAAAGACAATCATAAGGAATTTGTTGTGTTTCGTCAAGAACGACTTCACTGTTCTCCCTCGTCATTCCGGATAGGGAATCCGGTTCACAGGAAAGTACTTCCACTTCATCCACAACCATTTGATCACCGATTAATTTCTCTGCCATTTTTGCTGAATCTGAACCAAAGTCGATTTTTTCAGATGGACCTGCTGTTACTGTTGGCGTTGTTTCATTGTCCACGGGTGTTGCAGAAGAAGAAATTTCCAGTTCATCGTTAGAGGTCGTACTGTAATCGTGGATTCCAAGAAGTGTTTGGAGCACTGTGGCCAGTTTGTAAACCTAAGAGAATCAAAGGATCAGTCAAAAAATGCATCGACAAACGGTAGCCATCAAAAATATCCACAATAAAATGCCGCAAAAAAATCGTAAAAACAAAATCTGTCTCACCTTTAATTGTCGGGCCAGATTTAATGGGGTTTGCTTGCTGACCGATTTTGCTTCCAATGGAGCTCCAACTGTCGCAAGTAATCGGAGAACTGTGTCCGAATTAAAATAAAATATGTTTGATGGGTGAAGGGGGGCAACTAGGTGGTGAATTACAGTCCACCCGTTTCGGTCCTGAACTTTGAGGTCAAAGGGTGGATCCGGTCTAGGAACGTTAGGGGCTTTTCCTTTTGTATTCCAGGGCTTTACGTCTTTCTCCGGATCATAAGTTTTCGGGTTTAGTAAAAGTTTGACCATCTTGACATCATTCTGTGGAGAGAAAAAATTGTAGAAGAATTATTACACTGGAGAATTTCAGGTTTCGCTAATAATTACAGCACCTAAGGCTCAAAACATGTCACACTATTTTCGAAAACCTCCGCCTTAGGCTAAGTGGTACACTTGGGGTCAATAATTATCAACCACCCTGTATATCATCATCAATCATCTTCGTAAAACTCACCAATCTCGCTGCATGAATCATGGGTGTTCTCCCAAGCTCATCCGGGTAATTTGGATCAACAACCATCGGTTTTCCAGCTTTGTTCAATCCAAGCAGCCATTTGACAATCTCATAATTTCCTTGAATGACAACTAAAATCAATGGAGACATTTTGCAAGAATACAATGACTCTACAGTAACCAAACTTCTTGTGACAGGAAATGTTGAGAGTGTAATTGGATAATGACACAAAATATTCGCCTTCGCTCCATTTGCTAACAATTGCTCAGCCCAAGCCTTCAATGGCGCGGAGAAGCTGGAACTGGAGTTAATGTTCCAGAAGAGGGCAGAAAATGGTGTACGGCCTAATTTGTCAGGAACGAGCGTCACGACATCCGCCAACTTTGCGTATTTGCCAAACTCCAAACACAAATCCGAGTTTAAGTTTTGGGCTGCATAGATGAACGGTGTTGCTCTGAAGGTGTCTAGTGATTGAACTCCGATTCCTGCATTACAAAATGTGTTTTAGTTAAAATTACGCCATTCTCCGGAGGAGTAACTCTAGAGGCCACATCGCTGCAGATGCACTATTTGGATTACTGACTGTAAACTTTGTCAACAAATAATTGAAAAACCAACTAACCTTTGAGGACCAAACTTTGGACGACCTGTGCAGAAAATTCGGCATTCATGGTTTCTGTACATTTTGCCATTGTGTGAAGCAGAGACTGCTGTTCCTTTGTCAAAGCCAATTCACGATTATTTTTTACTCGGTTGACTAATTTCATGGCGAGTTTCAATCTGTTAGTTTTGATTGCAACTTCAATGGCAGGAGTGACCCCTGCTCCCGAGTTCTTTAATTTTTCTAACATCAAGTGTAATAATCCTTGCCAATCTTTTCGGACAACTTCTTGTAAAATCGGGTACTTGGAACGTTCTTGTAGTTTACGCTCTTCATATTCTTCAAGGAGTACGGAATGTCGCCATCTCCATTCTTTTCCTTCATTCTCAGAGTAATCTTTGAATATTGAGTTTAAAGATAACATAAAATCTCCATGACTTTGTTGGAAGTACAATGCACATCCTTCATGTCCTTTCAAAACAGCAAGTCCATACGGTGTATTGCCATTTGCGTCGATGGGATTAATTCTGAAAAAATGAAGGAAAGTGTTTAATTTTGTTTCAAGACATTGCAATAGAAAATCAAAAGGTATATGTAAAATGAATAAACATAACCAAGATAAATAATAATTGCTGATAGAAGAAAAAACGTAAAAAATATTTTTAAAAAAGCTGAGAAGATTTTCTTAAAAATTGTCACTATTTGAAAAATTTGTCAAATTATTACAATGGAATATCGTCTAATATATGCGGTTTTATCAAGATACTCAGAGCATTTTTATTGTTTTCAACAAAACTAATGAATTTTTAGATTTAAATTCCGGAATACTTTTTTTATAGATTTGAGATGCCCGGCGATTTAATTTATTTTTGTACATTTTTCTCTAACGTATTACGTAAAACTTGGTTTCTCCTTTCTGGGTGACTTACTTATTTTTATCGTTACGTGCTTCATTAATTAGAAGAGATGAAGAAATCGTTGCTCCTCGTTGGGCTGCATAATGCAGCGGAGTGCAGCGAAACTCATCTGCGGCATGAATTTTTTCCGAAACACTTGCATCCTTCATTGCTCTCGTCAAAATGGCGACTAATTCGATCGGGTCAATGAATGTCGAGTCCTTATGTTTTCCAATTTTAACAAAAGCAAAATGCAATGGCAATCTTCCACGAGCATCCACAGCGGTCAATGCCTAGAGTTAATAAAAAACTATCATTAAATTAAATTAATAAGTCAGTCACACAAAATGGTGCAGAATTCCTCATTATTTTAACCAAATTGACTGTAACATTATTCCGACAGATAAAGCAAAATGAACAGTGGACTAACCTTTGACCCAATCTCAATTAGAAGATCTTCTACATCATAACTGACGTCAGTTTCTCCGCCACGTGCATTGACAGCTAAATGTAAAGCCGTCCTTCCCAGCTTATTCACAGCAATTGCCGGGATTTTCCCAGTAGCTACAATTTTTCTAATCGCTTCCAATGCACCGGACATTCCTGGTCGTGCAGCCACCAAATGTAACACTGAATTCCCAGTCTTTGGACTCACGTCCCTCACATTCGCTCCTTTCTCAACCAATAGTTGAACAAGATTGAATGAAGTCGTTGCTGTTTCCGCCGCAATAATCATAATTGATTTTCCTTCATCTTTCTGAGATTTGAAATTTGGATTTGCTCCAGCATTTAACAAAACTCTGGCCACACTTTCATTCAGTGAAGAAACTGCCAAGAGAAGTGGTGTCCGAGAATCTTCATTCTCAGGGTCTAACTGCTTTGGTTTTTTGGCCAGAATAATTTCAGCCAATTTATGTGCAAATGTACATCGTTTTATTTGGGCTATGATGTGAAGAGCTGAGTTTTTAGTTTTATCTTCGACCAATTGATCCACATCTGACTCCAATGTATTCACCAAAAATTTCAATAAATCCAAAGCAGATTCTTCATCGGACGTTGACGACTCCACGACTTTGACTTTGGTGACTTTGTCTTCTGCGTCCTCGTCTTCGTCCGAACACTCCGATCCGTTAGATTTGGCCGCAGAATCCGAACCCGAATATCTGTCGTCAACGGCACGAAGAAAATTCTGAAGTGGGGTATAGCCCTTCTGATCCACTTTTCGAGCCATTGGTTTTAATTCAGCAAGTAGTTTTGGATGTTTCAAGCAATATTTGTAGAATTCCACAGCTCCTGACTCTTTATTTTGAGTCTGATCAACAATGTTATGGAGAATCGTGCTGACACCAGGGTAAGTCCCTTGGTCAACAGGTACAATTTCAACTGGAGGACATAATTGCTCACATTTCCCAGAGTTCAAAAATATTCGAACTAAATCAAAGCATCCGAGTCTTGCCCCAAGGGTCACTGGTGTCTCTGCTTTCAAATTCAGTTTTTGTGGGTCACCGTTGTGAAGAAGTAACAATTTGGCAGCTGCGGATATGTTCTCTTGCATCTGTTTCGTCTGAAATAATAAATTCATACAATTTCAACATTTCTGTCTAATATATGTATTTTCCAAAATTTTGAAGTATTTTTAGAAAAAAAAACTAATTTTAAAATTTTTAGAGTTATAACTGAAAACAGTACTATGAAATACTGTCGATCACGGTTTACGAAGCCAGAAAGAGATTCACCTGCATTAACTGATTAACTGATTAATTTATATTTCTCAATCTCGGAATTTTAAACTTTATGAGCGGAAATGTAGTCTAAATCCGGTGCTTGCAAAAATTAAAATTTGAGCTCATTTTTTAATTTAAAAACTCTTGTACACAAGATTTGAAATTATTCTTTAGCGATGAAAAAAAATCTAAGCTGAAAACTAACACATAAAATCTCAGACTCCAGTTTTCGATACGAAAACTTTCTGAAACCGAAAATATAATTCTGGTAATTTTCAACTCTTATTTTCCGTGAATCTAATTATCAGAATTTTGAAAACCTTTCTCTAAAAAGATATGTATACCTCTTTTGCCCATTGGGCTTTGACGTCATCGCCGTACCAACTCTTCGGCTTTTGTGACCTTTTCTTTTCAATTGCTTTATGTTCGGCCTGAACAAGATAATGCAACTGTTTAAAACAGAACAGAACAAAGCATTAGACAAATTAAAATTGTCAAAAACTAATAAAAGCAATAAAACTCACAGCTGTATTTTTCTCGTAATCCAACACTCCCACGTCAGCACCTTGAGTCTCCACCAAAAACTTTATACGTTGGATAATTAACTCTCCTGGGTTTGCACACGTTTGATGAAGAAGGGTCATACCTGAAATTAAAAAATTCTGTTAGGATGGAATTATGTTTGTAATAAATACGTATCGTATAAACCCGTCACAAGAGGAAATGAAAAAGGAAAACTTTGAAATAATAATGGCTTACTACTTACCATTTGAGTAATTTACTGGGGCATTGATGTCTACGCCTAACTGTCCCGGTGCACCGGATGAATTACTTCCCTGCAAAGTCAAAAAAATTGTGTTTTGTTACAAATATTATGTAGTTTCAAGATTCCGAAAGAATTACCGGCCAAAAGCAACTCATCGGTTATCTAAGTTACTGGGTATACAGGGTGGTTCATAACTATTGACTTCATCTCCCCCGGCGTGTTTAGAGAAATTCAAAATCTTTCCTCAGAAAATTCTTTATACAACGGTGATTTCTGAAAGCCACTAATTCGAGCTCTACCAAGGAACGAACAATTTGAGTGTCGTACATTGAAAAAAGTTGTTATTGTTTTGCTGCAGGGATATGGAACAGTTATCAAACTTTCTAGTCAACATAAGATTAGAAAATGTAATTTTCTATACGGTTCGAAATTTTTTCGGGATTATCAGAATAGAAACGGTTGGCCAAATATAAACTAACCTGTGATTGATTCAGAGCCAACTCGGACCTCAACTGTAATTGAATAATACTCGGACTCAACTCGGACAAGTTAATGCAAGCAGAACTACACTACGTTTGACTCGTTTTCGTACTACCTAACTACTTTGTATGTGAATGTTGGTCAGTGTTACGGTTTGTCTCAGAGCGGGAAAAATAAATGGGGACAGTTTTCTTAACAATTTGTACCACTTGCCAGACTTACCAGAACCATAAGCGATACGAGTCCAATGTGACCTTTCATGAAGGCAATGGCCACTGGTGTCATTTTCCAATCATTTTGCTCATTTGGTGGACAACCAGATTCCAACAACAATTTCCAATTGAAATACCAGCCATATGCAGCGGCATAATGAACCAAAGTATTTCCAGACGTATCCTTCAAAGTATAGAACATAATTTCATTAATTCACATGGTCAAACAAATACGCTATTTTCGGGGTGAATGTGTTGGTTGGCTATCCATTTCGCCACCGGAAGGTACCCCTAGTAGAAGGTGGATAGCTTCGACCTTACCTTTACTGTATTATCCGCACCCAGTCTCAAAAGATATGAAACAATGTGTGCATTTCCATCGATGACCGCATGGGTCAATGCACTTCTTCCACGCTTATCCTTAGCATCCACTGTGACCCCACCTTCTTCAACCAGTATTTTGACAACATTCAAATGTCCGTATTGTGCAGCAATCATGAGTGCTGTCAATTTATCATGTTGTGCCGGAGTCGTCTTTTCAGAATTGGCTCCGAATGCTAATAATACTCGGATGACCTCATCATGTCCATTCTCAGCTGCAATGTGAATTGAACTCAATCCAGTTGACCTACACGGGCGGTCAATGAATGGACCAGAAATATCTGCTGCAGCTGCTTCACCCGCTTCAGCGGTAGTCTGAGCTACGACCCTTAAAATTCTGTCCACATTGGCTGGGCGTCCAACCTCGGCTGCCAAATAAAGAGGGGATTTTCCCTCTCGGTCCAAAATCTCTGGAGAAATTCCACGTGACAAAAGGAAGCTGATTGGCCCAGGTGATGAACAAACGGCCGCGTAGTGGAGTGGAGTCCTATGGACAGTATCCAGAATACTAAAGTCCGGTTTAGCAGCCAAAAGAGCGATCAAGTATTGTGGATCCGGGTTAATGGCTGCCAAATGTATCGGAGTCACCCTAGAATTTCCAGTTGCTTTCTTTACGACAGAAACGGACTTAAATGGGGAGAACGGTTTGTTATTGGATAAAGTCAAGGCTTCCTTATGAAGTTCGTTGAATCCATAACCCCCCCTCTTAATGGATTCGGTCACAAGTTCCCCTCCTAATTTGTGGTGACCATGCAAGAATACATCATTCATATTTCCAAGAATCCAAGAGTTTAAATCTTCATCTTTCACAAGTCCCATGAGTTTTGTAATGAAGGCTTTAGACTTCCCTAAATCCAGACAATGACGCAAAAGTTGTTGTAAAGATGGACAACCAGATTTGTGAGTTTGATTAGACGTATCTTTCGTAAGGGCGTTGTTCCCTTCTTTCCCACCACGAGCGACGGTCACGGCTCGCATGCCATGTCCAAATTGCATGTAAGACCCTTTTCCACTTGATTCTTCCTCCATCATTGAGTCAGGAAATGGACCCAAATTTTCGGCCATTTTTGGATTCATCAGTTGTTTAAGGGCTTCGAGGTCTTCCTTCACAATGGCATAATAAGCAGCATCCCGTGGATTACTCAGACTTTGTGGGATGTTCAGGGAAGTGATCTCCTTTTTATCTTTCAGAAGTTTTTCAAGCAATTTAGTGTTTCCAGTTCGGGTGGCCCGAATCAAGAGTTTGGACTGGGCGACCGTTGAAATGAATGGGATTGGTAGGGCTGATTCAAATGTTGGTTCAGTTTCGTATTTTGTGACAGTTTCTCGCGGAGTTAAATTCTGTGCCTTTTTGCCCTTTTTCGCCAAGTCTAATTTCTTTATCAAAGGTGGAAGCGGCAGTTGAAATGGAAGTGTAGATGAGGTGGCGGTCGCGGTAGGATTTCGGACTGGTCCAGGAAGAAAGGCAAAAGTATCTGGTTGATCAGCACCAGGGATACCCGGGGTTTTCTTCTTTCTTGGTTTTTTTGGCTTGGCAGCGATAGTTGTGGTTGCCGCACCTGAAACAGCATTTATAACATCCAGAACGGGCGTCATTAAGGCTGGAACAAATGGAACTCCGTTTGCAGTGGGTGTCGGCGCAATCTTGGGCTTTTTAATTTTCTTTGGTACCGCTGCAGGTGTTCCTCCAGGCACTGTCGAAGGTGCAGCCTTTGGCTTTTTTTGCTTCTTCTCAGCCGAATTTTTTATTGAAACTCGTGCCTTCTTGACCAAAAGCTTGGCCGGTTGGACAGCTTTTTTCTTTGAGACTTTTGGTGTTGGCGCCGTTACGGGCGTGGAGTCCAACGAAGGTGTAGTAACACTAGCAGTAGCAGCTACTGGTGGCGATGGTTTCGATTTTACCGCTATTTTCGGGGATTTCTTCGAAGTGGCAGTATTTTCCTTCGCTGCAGGTTTTTTCTTTTGTACTTTCGACTTCGCTTTTGGTGTAGTTGGCGAATCTTCTGGCCCGATTGACTTTTTACGTTTTGGTGAAGAAGTGCTATCTGGAGCTGGTCGTTTCTGACTCTTCGTGACGGCATGCGATTTCGGTGTCGATTTGGGGGTTGGAGATGTTGATTTAGGAGTTGGTGTCGCCTTGCTACTTGGTGCTGGTTTTGGTGTTGCTGTCGGAGACTTGGCTGTTATGGCTTTATTATCTTGTTTTGAATTATTTAACACTTCATCCTCAGATTTCAACATCTGTAGGATTTTCATTGGAATCGGTTCAGGTGCCTGGTATGGGCGATGAGGTAATCTCATGCGCTTTGAAATACGAGGTTCATCATCGAATACTACCGCGGCTGCGGCGTTGTTGTTTCCACTCGAACTTGCCTTTTGCTGTGGTGGCGTCGGACGCCGTTTTGTCGGTTGGGGTTTCGGTTTTGTAGCCAATTGTTTTCTGGTTGGGTTGTTGGCCGTTCCGGCGGTATTGTTGTCGGTACCGGTAGCATTTGCCGCCGCATCTGGGATTGGGGCCTTCGGTGGCCGCGTAAATTTTCGCACCATTTTATGGTAACCAAAAGATTAGAGTTTCTTTTAAAACTTTCTTATTTTTCTGTATAAACGTTTTGACTGACTACTCCATTACTAGCACCATAGGTAATCTTGATTCTTGAGACGCAATTGGTAATAGTAATCACAAGTATTTCCAACTAGAAGCACTGCATGGACTATATCGTTTGAAATTCAAGGCCACAAATGTGAATCAATCGTTGGATTTGTTTTCCGTGACGCAATGATTGTTGCGAAGATGGTAATTGTAACGCTCCACTCGAAATTGCCGAATCCTAGGGAAAAAAAAAGAATCGTAAATTAGTTTCAGACAATTTAGATTTTAAAACTCTTAATTAGCCTTGAGAAGACCGGTTTGAATTATCCATGAATTAATTAAAAACTCAAATAAGCCAAGCAACTTGAGTATCGGAGTGCACGTGTCAAGTCACTTTGACGTTATCTTAATTGAAATTCGGTAAAACATTTGGAAAACTACATTTAGAGTTCCAGAGAAAATTTCGAATCTGTATTGTCATCTTTCGTACCAATTAAAACCTGAACCATCCGGCCTGATATTTTTATCCTGGCTTTTGTCAGTATTAGTGAACTAAACCCAAAAGTATTACAATCCTGTACCTAATACTATTTCACAAAAACTAGCATCAAATTTCGCACACTTGAAACATACATACTTCTAGCAGTTCTTTCATACGTGCAACACAATGTATGTTGTTTTAAACATAAGGTTGCTACATTGGAATCACTGCAAAATTTTAATTGAAAAAAAAATACATTTCATATCTCCTGCACATGAATGTTATGCTATCTGCTATCTTTGAATAAATTACAATTTAGCCAGGATCTCAATCATTCGAATAGTCATTCAGAATCAGATCCTTTGAAATGTCTGATTATTTTAATACAATTTAACTAGTGAAGATTTTTCTTCAAACTATCGTTCAAGTCATCATCGTCCAATTTTTCATTTTTAGTACATTAGTAACAAAACGTCAAAACAAATCAATTCGAACGGCAAGTTTAATTCATTAGCATAGGATTCTCGATAAAATTTACCTTAAACAAAAGTTTAGTGCTACAATAATAATATTTGCGCATTAATAAATATTAGCAAATACGTACATGAATTATGAAAATCCATTAGTTTTCTAATAAGAAAATAAGTAGTAATTTTTTTCATATTTTGGTAAAATTCTGTCCTCAAAATTTTACCCAAAGTGCAACCAGTCGAAGCGTCGTTCCAAATCTCCTTTCTATTCGAACAAATTGATAGCATCAATACAGTTGGTATGACACGAAACTCTTATGTCAGAACTAACGGATATTTATATGACACTATCAGTCCTCTCCTAATGCATAATAAATGGCCTCTCTAAATATATTTGAAATTTTTCACAAAACCACTGCCATCAGAGAGTCAAATTCGAATACACGTGCTAATATTTTCACCGATTGATGTACCAAAAAATATATTTTGTACAATGCGTTTAAAATGAATTTTGTCATAAAAATTAAGTTCCCCATCTCCGAGGCCTACATGTTTCTAAAACAAATTAGTCAAACGTGTCCGGACCATTAAAAATGACAAACGGTTGTTAATTTCTAATTTGGACCCGTACTTTCTGACTTTTGACCGGTTTGTGAAGATTTCAGCGATTTATGAGATCCGAATTATCAGTTTTCTCATAAAATCAGCGGGAAATTATCCATCTTCCTTATCTTTCTGACAAACATCCATAAAATGAATTGAAATTTCATTTTCGAGTTCAAAAATACTATGATCATTAATATTATCCACCTGTCTCTGTTTATCCTTCCTTTTAAATTTGATGACTGCTGACCTTGGCCTACAATATTTCCTTTGGTAAAAAGCGTGTTGTTTTTGCATAGAACGCAACGCAGCGCATTGCACGCACATAGTCCAACAGTCCAAGTCCTATGCAACTTAATGTTATTTTTCTCTACAGATCAATATCAAATCAAAAGGAAAATTCTGAATATCTTACTGTGTAGTTTTCGTTTTCGGAATTTCGTATTTTTTTATCAGATGATTAAATCTCAATTTTGAATAATCTGTCACATAAATCAAAGTCAAACTTGTTCATTTTTGACTGATTTTTGATTTTTCTGACTGGAGTAGTGGCACGTAGCACCAAAGCATTGAACGGCTTGGAGTGAACTGGTGGGAGACGCGCGGTATATGGGAACGCCTTGCCCTTATTTTTCTAACGCAATTCCACGCAATCCAATGTGTTATATTACGTAGAAATAACAAGCAAGCACAACCCTTTTTTTACCAACCAACTGAAAGTACATGTAAATCTAATGCATACAAATCACAAGCTAAAGCGACAAAAACTCATCGTCCAGAATGAAATAAATACTACAGAAAGCACCATATATTACTAGCGACAAGACATGAGACATAGCATGTCATAGATTTGCAGATAAACTCGACTAAAACGTTTCAAAACTCATGTTCAACGCTTTTTCAATCACAAATTGATCCGATAGTATATTTTTATGTTACTATTTTGATTTGTATATAAATCTCGTAGAAATAGATGATAAGCCATCATCTGAGAAAGAAGGTGTGATATCCGAAGTCTGTATCTCACAATTCAGGATAGATAAAAAATTAACAGTATAACCGCAACAACTTTTCCAAAAATTATAAATTGTTCAGATTATATAATATTTGTTCAGTTCGTTTGATTTTATGAAATTACTGGAACGTAGATAAATAGTTTTGGTATTGACTATTGAGTATAAATTCTGAACCTGTAAAGCATACAGTCTTGCTACCTCGTGGAAATATACGATAATTCATCATTTGACAAATAATGTGTGATTTGAAATTAAGATGCTTTCAAATATTAGTTCCAATATTTTCCAATTTATTGGTCAGCTACGTATCTTTTTACTACTTTGAACTTTCAGAAATCATGACTTTTCGCAATTTTCGAGTTACTTTATGAGAATGTACTTCTTTATAGATCTGTGATTTATAGGTCAACCAAACAATAAATTCTTAATTTGCATGGCATGGTTAAGGGAATTTTCCCTCGAAGATATTTCTTCGGCCACTTGAGTACAAAAATTTCCTAACTACAGTGAAACTTTATACAGAAGATAGATTTAATAAAACAAATCCTCATGGAATCAAACATGGTATAACTTGTATAACTAAACCCAGTAAAAAGTTTAAAAAAGCGAACATTTCACAATTTATAAATACTCTTGGTTGCAGCGAATTCTCTTTCACTGAGTAGCTATCAAAATAAGCCCAAACTTTTATATTAAAACTGACATGGTGTTACAAGGAAACTAAACGCAAAAGTGGTCTATTGGTGCTTTAAATTTATCTTTATCTCGAAGTTGTAAATTGCAGCCACAATTTTTAACAAGTTATTGGCAAATGAGTTCGAAAAGAGAATTCCTTACGCAAGAATATTATTTATATACTCCCGTTTTCTTTCATTTCCTCCAGTTTTTGAGCAGATTGTTAGTTTCTAATACTATTTAATAAGGCACTGGATTTCCGATTAAAGTTTCGCGATTTCGTTTATGCCTTTCCCTTTTGACATTCTATGATCCCTAGCGGTGACTCCGACGTTTTCACACAGTTGGTACTCATCTAGAAATTGAACAGGAGGTCAAAGAGAATTTAGTTGTAAAATTTGAAGCCTGTTAATTGGACTTCGAATTTGCCCCTAGTGCTTAACTCCCAGCTCAGGAACCGAATGAATTTCATAAGCTGAGGGCTAAAAGCTGTTGACCTATAATGTCTTGAAATGAAATTATACTTTCTAGATCCAAGTTATTTCTAAGAGACGATATGATAGCTTGTATGGTCGTGACTCCATAACCGTTTTTTAACGAACGTCCAGAAATACGTAATCAAATTGTGATTCCACATAAAAGTACTCAGACAGTAGAATCCTTGCAGTACTGTACTTTGTATTATAAGTGCACGGATTTAAAAGTACAGTACTGCAAGGATCCTACTGACTGAGTACTTCGTATTATGAGTGCACGGATTTAAAGCAAGTTGTTCTTGCAGGGTGGTGCATTATCACTCAAATTGTATTTTTGTGTGAATAATATTACGCTTGTCTGGAATGTGAGGACAATAAAAATGCCAAAATATACATGATTGCAACTCCGTACGGGCCCGATAAAATAAACAAACTACATTGCTGTATTCCACTCAAAGATTTGCCTTAATTTCTTAATACACGAAACTACCCAGTAGGTTTGCGTTTGACCACTGAACAAATGGGCCTATCAATCGTCATATTAATACAGGAATGTCGTTGTACGGAGTACCGTTATAAAGAAGTTTTAATGCATATAGTAGATCGTAGAGTTGTCTACATAATCACATAACGTTGACATTTTAACAGAAAAGTGAATTAGGTATACAAATTATACTAAATCGGCGGAGTTTTGCATTTGTAAAAGCGGAAGCGACACAACAAAGGAAATAAAATATTGCTATTAAATATAGCGTTTAAAGGTCAATATTGTCGTCTATCTCGTTGTTACAGGTGTTGAAGACCATTGATATTTCCCTTGAAAGTCTAGGGAAGTATATATTAATGGACCACCCCGCACTTTCATTTCTAATGCTCTAAAATCCACGATTCTGTTACTTCTGCTAACACCTGAGCTGAATCTCAGCAAACACATTGTTGATATCTACACACACATCAGAAACTCTTCATAACGATATTTCTAATATAGTATTTTATTATAGCTTTCAGTACAACCCAGACACAATTTGGCAGGACTAACTGACAATATTGCTGTAGTTTTGAAATCACTTTTCGAAAACTCATTAGTGTGAATTTGTGCGGAATCCATGTCATCAGATTAAGTAAAGTCGAATCAGTTAGTCCGTCGTATGTCAGTGACAGATTTACAGACCTCTCTATTCTATTTCATATGGTGGAGACTCGGCGATTTCTCATATTTTTTGTAGGCTAATCCGGCTCATTCTCGTGAGAATTGCCGCAAATTCTTCCTGATTCCTTCCTCTGAATGTCAATGTGCGTATGTATCTTAAATTCGTCCAATTGACCGAATAGTAAAGACTGAGGAACTATTACGCAAATGCATTCGTTTCTGTTTTGCACTTTCCGTCGCCCGTTGCCGGGTTACAACTTCTCGTTTTGTTTTTCTCCGAATTGCCAGGTCACACTTCACAGACGTCAGTTTTTACCTTTCTCCATGCATGCACGCATGTGATCATGCATTAATTCTGTATCCCGAGTAAAGTGCAGAAGTACTAAGGGAGAAATTAATAGCTGTCTAGCTGTCATCTTTATTTTGAATTTTTGCACATTTTTACACACAGCAAATTCCTTTTCAAAAAGATTTAATGCAGCTTAAAGTGACTTTTGACGAGGTCCCAAGACACAAGGACGTCGCCACTTGCATTGCATGGAGTAATGTCGATGAAGTTTTCACTTGCGGGTAAAACTTAAAAGAAAGTACAATGAAACCTCTCTAAGGGACCACCTTCAGATTCGGACCACTAAATTGTGGGTTGAAAGTCATTGTGACCAAATGTTACTTCTTTTGAACCTTTCTAATAGGTCCACTCACAAAGAATTATTTGAAATGATATATGTCTATATATCTGTCTGCTATGCGAGAATACATCTACAAATCGAGGGTGGTCTCATTACTGAGGTTTTAGTCAATAAAAAGATTCGGATTTATTATAAAAATGCTCTAAGGTCAATTTTTAATTTGAAGGGATGACCATGCTCTCTACATGTGGAATCTTCTTACGGATGAGACCGTTAAAGTGGCTGAATTACCCGAAGAAGTATTTCCTATTGCTATGCAATGGCCACCAAAAAATTTAGCCGTCCCAGTCCCTGGCTCAAGAAAAAATTCAGAACTTCTTTTACTGACGACATCAAATGGATATTTTCATCTTATGTCTCGCGCAGGTCGAATTGAGAAATCAGTTCCGGCTCATAAAGGTTAGCTAATTATTTCGTTCAATATACAGCGTGCTCAACAAGCAGCCGTACATCATGAATATAGTTTTAAAGAGTTTAAAACACAGATATCATCGATTAAGGAACAGGTAGCTTGATATGCTTCAAAACTGTAGTGCGCGGCGCTCGTTGGTTGATTGTCCACTGAAAAATTTCCCTTAGTATCGATTTTCGTTAAGAGATATTCCACATGGCAGCTCATGCACTACAATTCTTCTGCAATTAATGCCGAAATTTGCAGCAGCAATCACATAATGGCAGGAAATACCAGCAACGACTTCTCCAACTACTTCAGCGACAAAATTTTGACACTGTCGGCATGTGACCTACAATTGTTTCTGAAAATAGGAACCTGGCGCTAATTTGCAAAAGATTAGTAGGATTTGTTGCAGATGACTTGCAGACACTTGCTGCCATGTGGAATCGTCACTTTAATATCTGGTATTGTATACACCAAATGGACACGAAAAATGAAACGGACAAATGAAATTATTATTTGAAAGTTGAATTTTGAAAATAGTCAACTTTTATCCCATAGTACCACAAAAGATTTCACGTAGTTTAAAGCTTCCATACGAATACTGGTTGATGTTACCCGAAAACGAATAATTTTTCACTCTGGGTGGAAAGCACTACAAACTCTCATATGATTTGTCAATTTGCACCCAGTGTTAAAATTCGAATTTGATTTTGCCTTGCATGCGTGTTAATTTTGTCATTACTCTGACACAGAAATGCAAACCAGAAATGCAAACTTTCCTCGCAGGATGAGTAACGAGCACTCGTTTAAAAGCAATCAATTTAGTGAAATCTTGGCGTTTTCGATGTGACAAGACAATGTTTTACGAAAACAATAGGTCTTAATTTTGACAAGTTCCACACTTCATGTTAGAAAGAAAACACAGCCTTAGTGAAATCTTCATGTGTACTAGAACATTTACTAGCTAAGTTGGATTCGACATTTCAAGTTTCCTGGATTTAGATTTTGACGTTATCTACAGGTATTAATATTGATTTTTGATACCAACAATTACTCGAACTTCCATTGTTGCGGTCGGAGTCAGAGTTCTTGATAAAAGTCGTAATGGCCAATTTCCAGAACAGTTCAATACATTAACGAAATAGATTTTCACATGGTACACTGTACATAGGATCAGTTGATTGCCCTTCCTTGAGTGGTAAGTTAACTCCCAATAGACATAGTGTACTGGGACTTGAAGGTTCCTGTAGTGAGAGCCTTTTCAATTTGTATAACATCTTCAAAATTCGGTTGATATTGTGGATGTGTGTATATTAGTAATATGTTTATTATTATTTATTGATTTGTGTGAACACTGTATGACAAACTGTGAGTATGACAAACTCTTGTATGAGTGACTGCAGAAGTACGGACACGTTAATAAAGAATCTAATCCAATTTACATTATTCCGACAGTCAAAGCAGGTTGCTTTGAACAACGAAAAACGTTTGAGCTGAATATGTCAGGAAGGTTTTAGTTTGGAATATTTCAGAAATTTTTAGTGATGCGATAAAATTGTAGCTCTATAATGAGAAGTGGATTCTCTTCGTAGTCGTTACGAAATAAAGAAAACCGCTCAATAACTCACAAATGGTTGTACAGTTAGTACAGCCATTATTAGTGGTATTGTGAACGCGCAAAATTGTCTATGAATGTTTTTTGTCAAAATGTAAAAATAAATACATTGGCTCAAGTAATACAACCATAAAAAAGTTTAAGTAAACTTTAACTCTAAACTATGCTAAAAATTACAGATTTCGTAATAGCTACGAAATTAGTTAATAGTTTAACAATTTGACAATAGAAAACATTTCCCGTTTTTTCAGTTCACCTAAAAATTAATTTCTGAAAAGAAACATGGAAAGAGACGTTATGAAATGATGCGAAGTGTCGGTTTCTGTTACGACAGACGATGAAAATGAGATTTTGATAACTATTGTTATTAACGATGTTAAAAAATTGCGTCGAATTCTGGCATTAATGTGAAATTAGTAATTTTTGAAAGGCAATATATTACATAATTGAACTGGTATTTATTTCTGAAATTGTTGACGAAAATAAACTTGAACGTAGGCGTTAAAATGTTAATTTTGCAATAATACAGTCAATGCGGCTCGACCTTAAAATCTTTTAAATTTGTTCTTAGTCATCACAATCAAACACTAATTTTCCCA
>JAQFYE010001123.1:0-25500 GCA_034694305.1 Protaphorura glebata | reverse complement strand
TTTTTCGCGACCGGTTCTAAACTAAACTCCGCCGTTGCTATGGAAATGCATCCTATGAGAAGTACGCATACCCTAAAACTAGTTTATGGGGACACCCCTTTACAGTGGACGGCCACAATACACCTGTATAGCACCACATCTCAGGGGAACACCTCCCCCCCTGATATTTTGAGCCCGGTCGACACAGTAGTTCTGGTGTAGAGCTTTGGACAAAAAAGTGTTTCCATCCGCATGGCAGATATACACACTGATTTCGCGGACCACCCTGAGGAACAGAAAAGCTTCGCTTCGCTGAAAAATGCTCAGAAATATGGCGAAGATAGCATTGGTAGATTTTTCAAAAATATTATTCGGACATGATTCTGTAAAAAAAAAGTTCATTCACCTATCTTCAACGCGTTATTTTATACCGATTACGACTTAATCGCTTGACAGTGCGGATGTGTGCATCTGATATTTAAGCAAACTTATTCCAAATTTGGCGTGATTAATTGTGTCGGTCACGACTCCATTTATATCAAATATTACATTCATTTCAATCTTAATTAAGTGACATTATACTAATTGTGCTGGCATTTGACATGCTGATGATGATGTTTATTTGAATTTACGAGAATAAAGATGATGTCTACATTGACACACATTTTGTAATACAGGCTGACTAATATTGAACGGCACATCAATTAAATACGTTTGTATATGTTTGAAACAAGTTGAACCTTAGTGCGTATATGACACGTAGCATCCCCAGTAGGGTTTGAATCGGTTAAATGATTACTGTCTTTATATTAATGTGTCCTTTCTGTCGTCCCCGTTTAGCATGGCCACCCCTTCCATTGGAATAGATCTCTTATTCTTCTGTTTTTTCGCTATCAGCTTTTGAATTGGCGGAACAAACAAGTTAGGATTCATGTCTTCAATGTCAGGAACTCCGAGAATGCAACTCACCACTGTCCCAACTCCCATCACAATAATCACACCAATCAACGTGTAATACATGAATGAAATACGATAAAGTGGGAATAGTGCTTCACTACAATTAAATAAAAAAATCGCCATATGTAAATGCAAATTCGAGTTAGAATGATTTTAGCTTATTCAGCTTCACTTTGCGCTCTAGCAGCCGAATGATTTTTATAGCCCGAATTCATATATCGATGTGATGAGATTTGTCTGGAGAAGTTACCCTAAAGGCCACATTATACCATGTAACTTTTTTAAATCTGACAATGAGAACGAAATACTGGACAAAATATAAGGTCACTCATTACCAATGACCCCAGTTCGCAACCTGATGTGTGCATTTTGTGAAAAATCTTATGCATGATCTCGGTAGCTAATCCACTTTTAAATCGGATGCGCGTTGCGACGTTGACGAGCGCTTATGTAAAAATCGGCACGAATAGACCCTTAAATACGAACTCTGGAGAGATTAATTTACCTTAGCACGCATTCATTCTAAATCCGTAGATATCCTACTTCCGCAAACATAGAAGCGCTAAAATAAGTCTATTCATATACATATGTGAAGTATGCATCAAAAAGGGTCGAGCTTGAATTCATTAGATTGGTTATTACACTGAACTGTTTGGGTTATGGATCATTAAGACATTAATAAAGAATTCTCTGACTATGATCCTAACTCCGGGTCTTGAGCACGTCTAATATATTTGGCACTTGGTACTTTACAACCGAAGGTGTTCATACTTAACATATTTTACCAACAACGAAATTCTTGTTAATATTTAATTTGGTCCTGTTTTATCGGATAAATCGATCAGAAATCTGTTATTTGAGGCTCTTTTCATTCCGATTCTTACCTAAGCGCTCGGCAATGTTGCATGTCGAATCGGATAAAGTAGTCTATTCGCTAGACCTTGCATAAGGTTATCAACAAGATGTCAATCTATGGTGTAGTCCGTCTCCTTCTGATTTTGCACACATGGGCGGGTGGGAGTATAATATTTTGCACCCCGAGGTGCAGCTCTTGATTTGATTTAAAGCATGTTGTATTCCTTACGTTCGATTAATCTTGCTTTGAATCATTGCATCATTCAAAGTCCGATTGAATACATGTCCAGTTACATTGAAATATTTCTCAGGACATCCGTCCACACTGTCATTCTGCACGGTAGGATAATATGGGGAATTAAATAGTGCTCCCAATCCCATCCATAAGTTGAACGCGAAACCACAGATAAGTCCAGCAATCGCTCCCTGAAATAGTTCAGAAGCAATCACATATTAAGGCATCACAGGAATGACAATTTTGTGAGGTGGCTAACATTTAATTTCTCTGTCGAAAGTTGCTAGTAAACTCAAATCATTCTACCTGCTATACGCGCACTTGTGGAGCACAAGATAAACTCCAGAGCTTAATAATAACATAGAATTTGTACAAATTTATGTGACAATTTACCTTATTAGTTGCATGCGGAACGCAGAGGCCCAACATAAAAGTTCCAAACATTGCAGCACCGAGTAGTCCAAAAATGACCACGGTTGCTTGCATAATATTTCCCATGAATCCCATCAACATGGCTGCCCCAATGCAAAGGCCTCCGAAAAGAACTGAGATGCATTTCAAGAAACGCAGAGTTGATTTATCTGAGAGGTCTTTCCACACATATGGTTTGATGACATCTTCAAGAACGACAGCTGCGAGTGAATTAATCCCTGATGATACAGTTGACAAAGATGCTGAGAAGATACCGACTACAAAGATCCCTGGAATTCCTGGGATTAATCCCATGGTGTCCATGACGAAGAGTGGAAACAATTGATCAGATCTTGCGATTCGCTTGGTTTTGATTGGGTCACAGTATCTGTATTTGCTGATCATAATCATTCCAATGAACAGGACCAAAAGTTTGATGATGATATACATTGGTACGGTGGCTAAAAGAGCTCTGTCGAAAGATACAATGAGGAGTAAAATAAACCGAACACCCCAACTTGCTCTAATTTCAAGTGCTCGTATGGCATTGTATTCAAAATGTCTAATCGCAGAGAAACCAGAGAATGTTTGTCACAATCGCTGCATCATGAGTGAGCATTTCGATTTTTGCGGTTTATGAGAACTTGAAATTACTGACGGGGGCATGTTGGCTTGTTCAGTTTATTTTGCTCCTTCCGCTATGTGATTATAGGGGATTACTACGAGATATTCGCCAGGTTGGTCGTAAGTCGTTAAGTTCAATTGTACACCGCTCAGAAAAGGTGAGGTACAAAGTTCGAGGAGAACCTTACGCGTGATCGAGCTATCCAGGCCCAATTCTTGAAGGCTGTCATGAAATTTTCTACAAATTTTGAAAAGTATTATGTTCCCAAAAAATCTTCCGTTTAGAAGTGCAAACTGTTACATGATTTATACGAGTAGGTCACTTCCCACGGTTATCGGTTCTGGGGATTGACTTCGGGTTCAACATTGTAAGGCCTCTTAGATACACGCACAACTAAACGTTTTCTCACTTTCACACAAAATCGTTTACGTTTTAGTAAAAGGCTTTCGCAAGAAGCCAGAAAATGTACATTGGAGCGTAACCTACCAATCATACACATATGACACATAGTTCACACGAACATTGTTGATAAATTGAGAAAGCAGACGACATTAAATTATTTCAGTAAAACGGAGACAAAAATTATTCTCCCAGTAAACTTGAGAGTAATTTGAAAAGGTGGTGGAATATTTAACGTATACGCAAGCGGGATTGAACCATTATTTGGCCTGGTTATGAGCACTAACTTTTGGTTGACCCAGGTTAAACATCGCTTAGTAAGACTGTCACCGCGTTGCGAACACTACGTTGCGCACGTTGACCATACTCGCACTGTCGAATTTTTTAAATACTGTTTTTTATGGTGTAATGTCAGTTTACACCTGCAAAATATAATGTCCGGGCCTACCAGCGCCAAAACTTACAATAAGCTTATTACTAATTCCAACTAGTAGCTACTTTGTACTTTCTGTGAGCAGTGGCGGATCTAGGTATGGGTCTAAGGGGTCCAGACCCCCCCCTGGAAATGAAAATACTGACTAGATAGAATTGAGAAAAACTAATTATTTGGCGTTAAAAGTACGTTTTACATGCAACATCATGTTAAAAAAGGTCTAAAAAAAAATTTTGCCTCCGGCGGGCGTTCCTTTCCGGAACCATGTGTGCACAATTATTTCTTTGAACCCCCCCTAGAAAAATACCTGGATCCGCCACTGTCTGTGAGGTATTGTTTGTGAAAGTCGGGACCATCGATTCTACGTAAATTTGATAGACCAAATATGGGTTGTTAAACGAAAACTACATTTTTAAAATTGGCGCTCCAAACGATGCGCTGCAGACACCCAAACACCAAGTGCCCTGAATCCGTGATTTCTCTTCAGTAATAGTTACTCCCCTATCTGAGCATAGCGTTTTTACCTTCTTGCGTCTCTTAGTGTTGGAAGTGAGTGATATCTTTGAATTGACGATTGGTTCGTAGAAAAAGTTCCGAGCATAGCGATTGTTCCACCGAAGATCGCATTCCAAAATGTAGCTCGGGTATATAGACTTGGGTCAAAGCTGAAATAGGAATATAGAGCGTTGAATAGCATGGCTTTGAGTTGTCACTTAGTGTCAGATCCCATATTTACCTGCGCGGTATGGTTGGTATTATGAATCGTGTCTATTACTTTTAGAATATAATAAATAAGAATTATAATTTCTACCATAATTTCATAACAAAATGAATAAAAATTTGGCTCTTTAGAAAAAAACGTATGCCTTTGGCACGATGCCTAGAATGTCTAAATTGGTTTTATTTTTTAAATCAGGGGTTCACATTACAGGGCGAAATATGTTGGGACCCGGTACACTTCGCATATTTACTTACTCGAGAAAATGTAAGCGGTCAGTTTCCCAATTATCCGTCCACACTTGACCAATGGATCTGGAATTCATGACGCCTTTGATAACTATCCAAATCAATGCTCCAAGCATGATTAGTGTTTGAAAGGTGTCCGTCCATACCACAGCTTTCATTCCACCCTTAAACAAGCAATAATAAAATGACCAGGGACATATTTTATTCTTACCTAATGTTAACTTAATGACTTACTATGGTGGTATAGAATGTGCAAACTAATCCAGTCCCCCACACAGTAATCCATACGTGCAAACCCGTGACTACAAATAAAGAAATTGAATAATTACACCAAAATTATTTCACTACACACTTGATGGAGTGAGATGTACATAATTTTAGATAATTATTAAGTTGAGTGTCCTTAACCTTGTGTTAATGCCATGGCTGGTGCGTACAATACAAGCCCCATGAAGAAAACCTAAAATGCACATTGGATGGTTATAATTTATTCCAATTTAAGATAAACAGTAGGTTTTATAGTCCGGGAATGCAAACTTTGGCTCTGGATACTTACCGTTTTAAGGCAATACAATAGACATGAGAATGCTCGAATGTATTTACTGAACCTCCGCTCCAAATACTCATTTACAGAGCAAGTGCCCAAATTATAGAAAACAGGTACAATTAAGTAAGATGTCATGAAAGTGCTGACAGGAATAATAAAGAAGGTGTAGGCAATGGATAACTGAGTTCCGTAAAGTAATATATCCCCAGTGACACCCAATATTCCATTGGCTGACATGAAAGTGGCCATTATACTTGCTGCAACTGGAAATACTCCCATCGATTTTCCACCCACCAAAACATCTTCAGCAGTCCGCTGTCCTTTACATGCGTAGTATACACCGATTCCAGAAGAAATTAACAGCATTCCTAAAAATACTGTGTAGTCCACCCAACCAAATAAATTTTCTTCAATCTCCATGTTCTTTTGATAATTTGCTATACAAGTGAAGAAGATTAACTTCCCAAAATAGAGACACTTATTTTCATATAAATTGAACGGATTTACTCCGATAATGACATCTTAATTCGGACTAGCTTGCACTGGAAAAACTGTAAAAGTAAATTAAACTTTTAACTTTCTGATCACTTGGTTATAACTCTCAGTTTTTATTTTGCAGGAGACAAGAAAGCGGGAGAGAGATTCTTCCTGCGAGTTTACGTACACAAGTGACTGCAAATGAGTATATTGTTCAAATTAATTCCTAGCCTTTTGATTTTACATTGGAACACGTTGTGAATAACTAAGTGGTTCTGGAGTTCATGGTTTTGATAAACTGAGCAAAGTCTCATGAATGCGTGATTCGGAATACTGAAATTCAACAGCGACACTACATATTTATGAAGTCTACGCACTAGCAGAAAGTCAAATAATTTGTAGAGATCCAATTCTGGAAATCCTTTTTTGCATTATGTATTTTTGGGACGGCATTAAGACCGCCTTGAAAATGAAATACCACTTGGACGTTTTAAAATACACATTCCGATAGATTACTGGCCCGTGTCAGATGTCAAAGTTGATATCAACATATGAGTTATACGGCACATTGATGTCCTGAAAATTTTAAGCTATAACTTTTGAGCATCAGTCCACCACTTCGGAAACAGATTGAACTCATAAACAGGTCTGGATACAGGCACACGCACAGGTCAGAGTTCGAAGGTCAGATCAAGATGTCACTTTGGATAGGAATTCCTTTTACATCCCCATGAAATTGACGTCTCACTCGGCCGTACTCTAACATGACCTAAGATGTCACCTGACCAGACCTGAGGTCAACGTCGATAGAACAAAGCGTCGTATAGTTATGAAATTCTCCTAGCTTCTCCTTCCAATCGGTACGTCATTCGACCATATTGAAACATGTTCCTTAAGAAGTCAGCTCTAAAGGACAGAGGTCGACTTGGAAAGGTCAAAACATCATTTTTGGAATCGGCCAAGCACCACCTTCAAATCGATATCTGAATCGGATCATAGGAAAATATAGTACCTACGAGATCACTTGACCAGGTCAGAGACCGACATCGTTAGGTCTAATCTTTATACATTTTTGGAATCCCCCTGGCCTTAACTTCAAATCGATGTCACTCAGCCATATCGCAACATGTTCTCTAAGAGGTCAACCGAACAGGCCAAGGGCCAAAGGTCAGATAAAATTCCGAATAAACCTAAACTGTTGTTACAAAATGTTTGCAACATGTTATTAAACTCTATGCCCTTATGAGTGTTGTAATCCGTATAAACCTAAACCGAACGATAGATTAGAACTGTGTAGTATAGTGAAAGACTTTTTATGTCTGCATCAGTTACATGTTGTAATCCTAATATAATAATACTCGAAGGATGGAAAGTTGCATGAACAAAAACTCAACTAAAATCCACGCATATTACACTTGTATGAAGGGGAGAGTTTCAAGTAATCGATTTACACATAATCGTAAATTTTGAGAAAGAGAAGACAACAAAAGTCATGCAGATGAAGTGAAAACATCGTAAAGGGTTATTTATGACTTTTACTTGTCCAACTCAACGCTATAGCCACTATACAGTAGCGTTCACCTGTAACATTAGTTTCTAAGAGATTTGATGTAATAATATTTAACGATATGCATATTATCACCCAATACTACTTTTTGTGAGATGCCGTGTAATAGAATTTAGTTGAAACGAACACATAAACACTTATTTATGAGTCTCACATATCAAGTCTACAACCCAGTAGTCATTACACGGATGTTTCAGCAAAGCTATTAATTTTTGTGTTTGCACGCAATAAAAATTAATGTGACTTCTCACCAACAAATTGCTCGAATCCTTTGAATTGAGTCACTCCATTTGATTGCATCTTTTCTGGTTTCCGAGTTACTCATAATGGATAATCTAACGAGTTCAAATCTTGTGAAATTATTCAATAACTAACAACCTATTTGAAAAAAATTGATCAAGTAAATATAAATACGAAAATGAGAAGAGTATGTATGTCAATAGTCAAATAAATTCTAAGAATCCACTGTCATCTGACTGAAAATCTTTTTACATTACAATAAAAAATACAGTTCCCAAGCTTGGACATTATCAAACTAAATTCAAATTTTGCTCTAGGGAAGAAATTATTTTTTTCATTGATTTATAATTATTGTGTATCAGGTTTGATTTAATTAGCATGCTTAGATTACACCAAAACAGCTCGAATTCAGGAGTTCGATGAAATTTCTGTGATGTAAACACTAAACGCGTCAAGCAAACTGGATGGCATATTAATTATGTAAAGATTTTTGCCGGAGAAGGTTCCGTTGAGGCTTTGAATTGCAATGAACGATGCGTTCACTCTCAAGTATATTTTAATGTATATGGTGTCTAATATGTATTCCCCGCCCCTACAGCAGTAACCACAATACGCACAGACACACACAATGCATCGTTGGGAAGACCACACCTCTGACATATCACTTGAGTGCAGTTGCGCGCCACGTTCGCGCGCAGCACGCATGAAAAAAATGCGTTATCGCCGGTTTTCAGCCGCTTTTTCACGGTCTTCCATCTGAATAGCCATGAAAACTTCAAAAATATATTTTTGAAAGTTTTGAGCCAGGTTCAATAATTTCCGAACAAGTCGATTTTGGAAAATCAACATGCTCAGAATCGTCGAACCATGTCTCAAAATTTTCAGAAAGCACTTGGGAATGCAGTGGTGAAGTTTGTTTTTTCAATTACTGAAGTTTTCATGGGTGTTCACACGGAAGACAGCCGCCGGGTGCGGCGCGCGAACGTGGTGCGCTACTGCGCTCACATGATATGTCTGAGATCCCAGTTGAGCTGATCTTTCCAATGATTTATTGCGCGTGTCTGTGCCTATTCTGGTTACTGCTGTAGGTGCGGGGACAATACATATTATACACCCCGTATGTTCAATTACTGGTATCTTGAATCTATGAACTCAACTGGTTTGAAGCTCAGAGGTTGTTCAAGGAGCAGACAGTGAAAGTACGTGATAGAAAAAATGATTATTTGATAATTGCATCGGAGAGCTAAAATTGTTTAAATTGGTCTTGTACTATTCCTTAGCTAATGCAATAACTCGACATTAATAGAATCATTACTCTCCTGGATAACATTTTCGGTTGAAGACGACCACTGTTTACCCAGGAATTTAAACATCCAATCATCGTGTCCAACTTTTCGAGAACGTCATTTTGTGTACGTAATGACTTTGAACAAATAACTACCAATTTTGTGTAACTACCAATTCAAGCATAGACTACGACGCCAAGGCCTAGTTAAATAAATGAATAATAAACGTCATATTTTTAAATTGATTTCGGTTCAAGTGTCAATGCAAAAAAGTTGAAGGTAAACCAAGTCACAGTAGAGTATTTACTATGCAGTTAAACAGAAATCTGAATTCCAAAGAAATGTTTTATTTGTTCAGCATTTTCCCTGAAAGTAAATGAATCATCAGATCATAAAATGCTACGAATAAATAATTTACTTATGCACCTAACGTAATTGGTAGAGTATATAAATATATAAATACTGTCTTCAATTTCTAAATATTTATAATCATAATTTTATAGCTCAGTTTTAATCGAACTTAATTACTGAAGTCTCATTGTGATGTCGAAGGAAAGAAGTGTCGGTTTGATCGGGTTTATTCTATTTATTCGTTCGGTGACCTTTGACCCAATTCAGGATCGCAATATTTTTTCTTTCGACTTGGATCAATTTGCAAAATTATCAACTGGACTAGACTATGGTGACTCTTGTTCCTGGACAGCGGAGATAATGAGAATGAAGTTCACTGAATTCGTTACAGATCAAATCCCAAACAATACAGCTATTCTCAATTTAATATTTGACATTCAACAAAATGGCGAACCTCTTTGCAACGCCAATGAATTGCAGACTTGTAATAAGGCAACGGAGAGGTGCGACTGTGGAGACCCGTATCCAATTACAAAAAACATTGGAACCCAGAAATACATTGTAGAAGACGGTGTTTGTCGGTGGACGAAGAAAACAGCTTGCTTTGGAGAAGAAATTCAAAATCAATCAGTCGGGCGTTTGGCAGCGGGGATAAATATCAAAGTCGATCTGAAATGTCAGAAGGGAACAGAATGTGTCACACATACGGATGGAAAAGAATGCAATCTTCTTCCTTAACCTCGTCCAAGAATTACGCCAAACGGATCAAATCTTCCCAGGAGTATCTGTCAGTGATATATTTGATTCAATTTATAAAAGACGTAGCTGTGTGTGTCAAATCGTAAAATCTAGCGGCATTTCGGTAGATGAAGAATATTTTTTCCAAAACCCTAAGGTCAAGAGAGACGTTGGACAGAATTTACAACATGCTGCAACAATTTTCTTGTCCCTCATTTTCTGGCTGTCTGAAAATCTAACTAATACTTCACGAAGAACCGATTGTGATATGTGTACTGAATTTTTACACCCATTGTTTGAATTTCTAAAAACAAATGACTAGTACACAGTATACATGAATTTAACTTTTGACTCTGACTATCATAAACTCCTGAAATATTTACCCAACGTGCTCAGACCCTAATATTGCTGTAGTTAGTCGAAAAAAATGTTCCTTGCAAGTACTTGAAATAAAAGAAATATTCACGCTAATTGAATATCGTCGCAATAAACAAGTCAAACAGTCTAGCATTATTACATTGACATTTGACATTGGCAAACCCAATTACAAAAATCTTTGAAGACAGGCCTTTATTGGGATTTCAGAAACTTTAGGAATGTCTGAAATAAAATACTACCCATGATAATAAGAGAAGGCGCGCATCCAATGTGTCCAAAATGTAATAAGATTCAAATGTAACAAGTCCTCTCCAGTCATACTTTGGCATTCCGATTGATTGCAGTATATCTTGGACTCTATATATACTATGCAGAAATTAACTGACATTCCCCGGTACTGGATGGTCAAAATGTACATGTAATGCTATAAATGCCGGACAGTAAAATAGATTCAAGACCACACTGAGGAAAATCGAATTTATATATTTGAACGTCCATTGTGGCAAGGACTGTCCTTTGATATTGGTATACAATGTTGCGCTCCTATCCAATTGACATTGCAAACGTATCAGCAATAGTGAGAAAAGCACACCAGGGAATCCACTCAAATACAAGTTATGTAGTGTTAGGCCGAAGGAATCCAATAACGTATTGAGAACGGGCGGCTCAATAAAATTTGCTGCGGTGAACAGTTGTAGAATATTCTGTAATCAATTTTGAATCTATGCCAAATATTCATTTGTTCTTGTTTGTTCAAATAGAATTTTTTTTTCCGTAAGTCTTGTAGGATCGGAGTTCACATTCTTAAGACTTTGCGTATTCTTTCGATAGAAAATACATGGATCAGATAGGCTCAACTTGATTGTTTCATCGTTGTCGTATTAATCTATTCCAGTTCATTTCGTAATAAACCTTGACGCAATAGTGCTTGTTTGACGTAAGTTGGAGCACAAAATCGCGTGAGATATGAAATAAAAAAATCTATCCGTTTCATAACACCAGATCTAGACCATACATATTATAGTAAGTTATCAGCTTCGGGTTCGATCTAACTATGTCGAAATATATAAGTATTAGACTAGACTTGTCTGAAAACTTTTTGGTTCTAAACTCGGCCAGAAAGTTCTCGTCTGAGGTAATACAAATATAAATTTAGTCTACTGGGAAATTTTTCAGGTTCAAGACATTTGTCGATTCCAAACTCGTGCTCAAATGTCATTATACACAGAGTCGTGCTTCTTCAATCGGCGACGTACTGTATGACTGTATCCACGTGACTACAGCTGTACTTATTTTATAGGTGGTAAACTTCTAATCTCTGATATATACTGCACAAACATACCTTACAAGAAAAAGTAAACACTAGCGCAGATGTTAATATGTCTTCTCAATCTTCATGAATACGTGAAACCTCCAACAGCGCACTGCTGAAACCAATTTATTCAATCAAGTAAATCATTTTATAGCGGCCGACAATGTTCAAGACTTCAAAAAGGTTGAAATTACTCATTTTCATTTATGTTATATTCTCAACAAGGTTTACACTCCTATTGGCTTTTGAAACCGTAAATCTGAATCACTATATCAAGAACTTCAAGAGTGCATTTCTGCAAGTGACTCTCTTCGAAAATGTAGAACTAACCGAACCAAATGTCCCCATAGCAGTAGTCCATTCGAAATATAAACAGTTCAGTCTGGATACTTCATTTTGCACATATCCGACAACTGGGCTCACATTGTGCAACACATCAGACTCAGCACTTTGGCTTCGAAATTCAAAACATTCGAGCGTTCTTATTCTCTCAGTTTATCCACAGAACAGTGAGCAGGTTTTGTCTTCTTATCACATGTACCAGTACTACTGGACAATCAAATACTTGGTTCATATCGGCGAGCGTGACCACCCTTTTCTAATTTCCTATAAACATGTCTACATTTTGTGTTTATGGAAAGATAACCAAATACCTACTTTTGAGCTGAGATCGCTCCCACTCCCAGTTGATCTTTACAGACCACCTCTATTCGGATATTCTGAGTCGTCGCAAACCATTCTTGTTAATTCTCTACAGCCATGTCATTTAAGCTATGCAGAAAAGTTTTCTCAGTACAAGTTCTCACCCAAATCACTAAAGGCAGTCTTCAATTGTGCCCACTCTCGCCAGTGCTTCACCATTGTTCGGTCTCACACGAGAGATTTAAATGTTGACAATTTCTACTGCGGTCCACCGCCAAGTGTAGGCGAATTAAGAACAATTGGCGTGAAATCCATACGATCTGCTCTTGCTTCATTAATCGCGAGTGTGTACGCCAACTCAACCCTGCATGTGTTAAGTCCGGATGTACGTGGTGAATGTCATAGTCTAAAACACAGAAGCTTACGGCAAATTACTACAATAGATGTAGAGAAGTCTACACTCATTACTCCAGAGACTACTGTAGTGCCAACTCAGTATTTGGCAATGAATTTTTTATCGTGTGACGAAGGAGAAGAAATACGAATTTTATTCCGAAGCTTCTTAACGCCTTACGACGTATATGTATGGATTTGTGTGGCTCTTCTGTCCCTGGTTTTATATGGATTCTCACTTGCTATAATCGACTTTGAGCATTGTTTTGATTTTGTCATCACACTTATCATGACTTTACTCTTCGAGCGACCGTTCTCCCCGAGTAAGAAATTGAGAAAATCAGTTGCGGTGTCACTCTTTCTTTGCCCATTTCTCTTGTCTGGTATCGTAATCACAAACGGATACAAAGGTGTTGTAACTGCAAAACTAACGGCGCCATTTCAGTTCAACCGTCTCACAACATTCTACGACGTCTTGGATAGACAGTACACAATTTTGACAGAAGCAGATCTGGAACATGTCATGGTTTATGTAGGCATTACGAAGAATAATGGTTCTGCCATATGCCAGCAGTACTTGCGTAAACATCCTCCTGGTTTATCATCGTTACTGGCTGAAATAAATGACAACCTGGGTTTGAACTCTTTCAAAAGTAATAACGGGTTGAATCTGTCCATGAAACGCAAGCACGTATTTTTTGAACGCATAAAGAATCACACTGAGGATGGATTCTGCACTCAAACGGGTGATTCATTTGAAAAACAGATTATTAAATGCAATCGAACTGTCTATGCTGATCGTACAGACACACTTCAGGTAATCCAAACAAAGCTAAATATTCTGAACCCAGGGTTAAGCATATATTTGGGAAAGGAACCAATCCTGGAGAAAGAGGCTTCGGTGGCACTGCTCGAAATGTCAGGCGATGCAGGAAATATACCTTCCGCTTGTTTACATCTTACTGCATCAGGCATCATTAGACATTGGATTGAATCGGACCAATTCATAAAAATCGATGAATTGTCTAGAAGTTTGGTGAAAGACAGTGGGAGAATAGACGATAATAGTAAACATGAAGGCATGAAATTAGCCTTGACGGGTCCGCTGATTGGAACTTTTGCTCTTTACGCATTGTGTGTATTATGTTGTGGCGCCACATTTTTATTTGAGTTCGCTGCACTTATTTTTTATAGTTTAGCGCATGGATGGAGAAGGACACTAGTAGTAGTGTTTTAAAGAAAGATTGTGTGAGACTTATCTCCCGAAAAGCTTTCTCATACTCCGGAGAGGTGAATAGGTGAACAGGCATACCAGGAAAGGCGGATTATAATGTAATGTATGAATATATTTTTGGCTAGGCATTTCCACTATCAGTTGGATATGGAAGTTGCAAGTAATACAAAATTTTGGCTAGAAAATCGAGAAGACCGACGCCTGTGGCGCACGGATTATTTGCATTTCTACTCGGTTTTTGTTCTCACATCTTTTTGTATTGTCATATTTGACTCCGTGGTGCGCATCTTTGAGTCAATTCTTTCCACATAATTCACTAAGCGACTGTGTTGTTGATTAAAATAATATTTCTTAGTGTTGTGAAATTGCAGCACATACATGTGCGTTTTACTTCTCCCTGTACTAATTTTACTCAAGTACTCGTTCAATGAAGTGAGTCTATCCAATTGGATCGAGGATTGTGCCAGGCCCACTCCACTTCAAAATATTGAGGACGACGTTTCTGGGGAACAGAACAGAGTTGTTGTTTGTGACTTGCAATATTGTAAATTTTTAATACGGCCAAGCAATCTCCGGAGTCTGTAAATTGGTTATTTCACTAGAACAATTACGGAAAAGGCCTGAGTCACTTGCTCTAAGGCATGAATCTGCACTTATCAAAAAGTCCATAACATAGAATGTCTACAAATCGTGGAACTCGTTACTGAGAGATTGAGAGGTTAATAATATGTCAGATACTAAATTATTGGACAATGTCAAAGCATTTTTGACGAATAATCGTAATTCGGATTTCATGTTGCGGGAATAATTTGAGTTAAATGTGTAAATATGTAATTGATTTTATTTATATGTTGTCCCCGGGGGGAGAACAGCAGTACGTTCTTTAATTTTGTATTAATGAATTGTTGACCTGGCTAGACATCTGAATAAAACTAAACTTGAAACTTGGATTCTCCTGAGGCACGGAGCATCGACGATAGAAATAGTGAGTCATCGGGAATTGAGCAGCGACGATGACGATGTAAAACGAGAGGTTTTATGGACTGTGATCACTACGCAACTCGACGCACACTCAGACACGGTCCGCACAATTTTTGCCCCTACGTTTTTAGCAGCAGCTAGCTCAGGCTTCGGATATTGGGGTGGGCTAACGGAGAATAGCTGTCAAATTGATCCCACCCCTTGAACTACTCGAGCATGGGCACCTCATAGCTTGACCAGAAATGGCAGCTGGGGTTAATTAGCTCTCTTTTTGAAAGTGGGAAGTGTTAGCTCGCCTTATGCTACAAGTTTCAAGTATCGCATGTGAGGTGAACAAATACTGTCAAAAAATGTAGGGGTTTCCCATTCCCACCCATTCCAGCTATGAACCTGAGAAATCTAAAACTAGTTGGGGAGACCGTTAGAGTTAGTTTCAAAAATAGAACCCCGAGAGTCAAGCGTTCTGAAGAGTCGAGAAAAACTTGTAGTTTCAGTGATGTTTTTTTTAAACATTATATAAAGCCCGTGGAGCTCACCCGCTCGGAGGTTTTACTTTGATTAGAAAGCTTATATGAAAATCACATGCCAGTAAAGCTACCAGTTCGCGCTTGGAAGTGGTGCAGACTTTAGGGATAAGTCTGCCTTCCTACAGCGCGAATTTCAAATCACATTTCTGAATCAAAAATCCTTCTCCTCCGACTTCCACCGTCAACTCAACCAACAACACACGTACATTTACAAATCAGGTAATAGTTTTGGTAGGAAAAAATACGTCCAGTTTCATTTAAGATAATTTAGAGAGTACAATTAATAATATTTTATGGATTAATTGTATCAATTAAATTGTTTAATTGGATATAGAACCAAAACCAAAGAGCAAGTCAGTCAGTCAGTACTATGTCTGTCGTTATCCATCCACTCAACACCACCACGCTTTTAATTTTAATCAATTTTTGACTCCAATTCGAATTAATCAATTTGAATTTATCCTCTTTATTAAGTCGTCCGACGTAATATACGGAGTAAATGACTTATTGCGGATGCCCAGTCCGTCTGTCTGTATGTCCGTTTCAATGAAAGATATGGGATTATCTCCTAAAAGTGCTTCTTACTGATGTTTATGCTCCAAGGTAAGAGGCTGGAAATGCATAGAAAAGCTGGAGCGCTGCAAAACGGTACATGGCTAAGCACGGGGTCTACCTATGTTCGTTTCCAGGACGACTAATACAGACCGCAGGCAGCAAAGATTAAAACATAGGGGAAGCAACCACAAACAAACAACGTTCAACTTGCAGAGGTTACCAATCAAAATTGTGCAAAGCATCTATAAAAAAATAAAGACAAAAATTTGGAAGCAATAATAGAAAATATTTCAAATTAATAATGAAAATAATTTAAATATTTATATTAATATTATTAGATATAATATTAATAATATTATATCTGAGGAAACGGAAAGAATGACATAGATAGAAGCGATACCTCTTAAACCAATCGGTAAGGAAGCAGAGGACCTTACCAGTTGCAGGAAAAGAAATTTGGGGAAGCAATAATACAAAATTATTTTCGTAATGCAAGGAAATACAAATGGTTTTGAATCCACATTGTGCAAGGCGTCCATAAAAATAGTAGTGGTAAAAAAAGAAAAAAAGAAATTTGAAAGCAAAAATAGAAACTAAATTTCGGTATGAAGAGGAAAGAATGATATGCTTGGAAATGTGAATAGAAGCAATACCTCTTAAACCAATCGGGAAGGAAGCCTTACCAGACAGAGGAAAAGAAATTTGGGGAAGCAATAATACAAATTAATATTCGTAATGAAAAGAAATACGAAGGGTTTTGAATCAACATTGTGCAAAGCGTGCATAAAAATAGTAGTAGTAAGAAATTAAAAAAATAAATATGGAAGCAAAAATAGAAAATAAATTTCGTTATAAAGAGGAAAGAATATGTATAACAATGTATAACAATGGCATTATGTACATATAACAGTTATTAATATAGAAACGGTTCTGCATAGCTAACCGTTTACATTGCATTTACTCCCTATATTACGTGGAAACAAATAATCTAGTTGTTCTATTTAGCTGCTTCCAAGATTTTTATTATGTATACCTGTTCTATATAGATACTTCCAAGATTCCGCTAATATATAACTATTCCATACAGTTGCTTCCAAGATTTTTGTAACTGTTTCCGAAATTCCTATAATAGATAGTTAACTGTTTTGGTTGGATGTTGATCATTATGTTTAACTTCTATAATATATAACTATTCCATACAGGCGCTTTCAATATTGTTCTATCTAACGTCTCTATATAGACGTTCCAGAAATGCTATAATGGAATACAATGCGCTTCGTAACCAAAATTGCACGGCTTTCTTTTAGTTTTTAACTATTTTATTTTTTTATGGTCTCACTCGGTCTTTCGAGTAAAAAATATAGTGTAGAAAGAACCAAAACCAACAGTTTAAAAACCAAAGTTTTAATTTTAGTCTTCGGCGGGCGATTGGTTGGTGAGGCTCCTAATGACTTGCCGGGTCGCTGGGAGACCGGGACGCGTGGCAGAGCCGCGCGATAAATACATATACAATTCTCTTAAGTAATCAGTTCATTTTCAGGCGTTCACGTAGAGATGCACCTGTCTGACTTACATTGTTCCTAAAATAAAACAGACTTTGTCTAGAGCTACATGTTGTCTACCTAATTTCTTTCTACCAACAAACAAATAAACAGAAATACTCAGTGCTGAGTGTTAGTTGCTCGCTCAGCGAGCGATCGGGTTTCTCGTTAGTTATATTCACCGGGCAAGGAGTGTCAATAAATACTGGCAAGTTGATTTAAACATTTGCTCGACAAATGTAACCCATAGCGAATCGCGGTACCTCATTAGTTGAGCCACCCTCTTAGTCCGGATTTATTCCTCTCCTATGTTATTTTTAAATTGTTAAGAAATTTGTTAACATTGTTAAAAGAGGTAATGGTTTAGATTAACACAGGGTGGCTTGTCACGTTTTCTTCAACTGAAATGCAGGGAAACTTATTGACACATGTATTTTGTAACAATTTTATACTTGGTATAAGAATATATTGCTCTCTAAAGCTGGATGCTCGCATTAGCACTGAAGAGGGCGTAAAGTATAGTACTGTTGCCAGCACGGTAACCGCATAGTAAACTTGAGCTGAAAACCAAGTGCACACCTAAAAATATTGTTTCTCTTTCCCCGTGCGCTAAAACAGAAAATTCATCTAGACCAAATTCGTCCATACCTCTGTTACATTTGTACAAAAAAATTATATAAAATTTTGAAATAAATAACCCAGCCTAAACTAGTTTCCCGGAAAAAAAAATTAAAATACTGAAAAGAAAATCATATTCTCACAATTCACAATTAATTTATTTTTTAAAAATATTGTTCAAAAATAAATATTTTTTGAATTTATTTTGAAATGTTATATATTTTTTTTGTAAGAATGTAAGAGAGGTATGGACGAAGTTGGTCTGGATGAATTTGCTGGTCGCAGAATGAGATACAATATAGTGTGTAGTTGCTTTTCAGCTCAAGTTTACTACGCGGTTAACGTGCTAGCAACAGTAGCTAGCACGATGGTGAGATGAAATGGTACGGGGTGACTAATATGTATAGCCCCCTACCATATTAGGAACCACAATAAATACAATCAAGTGGACCGGTTCGTTGGAAAGATCAGCTCAAATGGGGTCTCATGCATCATATTTCAGCTATATCTGGTAGCGTGTTTGTGCGTAGAGCGCGATGGAAGATAAGAAATCTTTTTTTTTTTGACGTTTTTCAGCCATTTTGATGGTCTTCCGCCTGGAATGGCGTGAAATCTTAAACATTTCGAAATGCTGACTTTACCAACGCATTGGCAAGTGTTTCCTAAAAATTTGAGCAGTTGAACTACAATTTCTTAGCAAATCGATTTTGTCTCAAAGCTTACTCTTTCCTGAAAACAGGCAAAATCTACTTGCTCTGAAAATGACGCACCATGGTTTATAATTTTCACAAATCACTTGCGAATGTGGCGGTGGAGTTCCTTTTTCGAGGTTTGGATGTTTTCATGGCTTTTCAGGCGTAGGACCCTGAAAAAACTGATGTACGTCGAACGACTTTTATTTTTATTTCGCACCGCGCGCGAACACGCTTTCAAATAGAGATATATTGTATATATTGTCTTCATAGATCCCCTTTTCAGCGGCTCTGTCCAGCGAGGTATTCCTCTTGATTGTACCAATTGTGGTTTCATAGATGCGAGCGAGGCAATACATATTACTCACCCTGTACCATTTCCACCTTTTTATTTCTGTTATACCGTATCAGTGTTAAACAACTCGGAGCTTATGCTAAATGATGAAATCCCTCTATGTGCAAATTTTTATTGTCGGTTTTGAGGAATCAGTGAGTGCATCTGGCGATGCATATTTCTGCGAGGAGACAGGATGGCTCGGATTAAAAGAAAAACAATTCTCAGAACCACGAGCGTCAATACCACGATAAATATGAGGATTTATTTTGTGCATCCGGAGAATGAATGGGTTCGTGATGAAATAAAAACATGATGATTCACACGTGAAGCATTTTATTGCATTTCTATTCCAGTGGCGGAACCAGGGAATAGGCCAGCGGGGCCATGGCCCCCCCTCGATTTTTAATAAAGAAAGAAATTTTGCAAAGGTACTTCGTTTGTGCAATAGTTTCATCGGTTCAACATGAACATCAATTCTAAAATATCATATTCCCGTGTGCTTTGCTTTTATATTTTAAAAATACGGACTAGCATAGAGCAACCATCCTGCATTAAGTGGGATAGTCTTTACTTCTGCAGACCGGTCCTGCCCTGAGAATCTGCTTCCCAGTATCTCACTTTGGGAATATTGCCCTTCGTTGTCCCATATTTGGATTCAAAAACGTCAAAAACCAGCTCTAATTTGCATCCTGGAGTCTAAACTTTTAAAATTTTCCGGCCCTCCGAGCCAATTCGTAGGCCAGGGATTGATTCTGCTAACTCTATCTGGAAAACTGAGTTTAGATTAGAAATTAGACAAACGAGAAAGCACCAATCCATTCAAGTAGAAACAATAATGTAAATTGATTGTAGGTAGAATTGATAAAAAAATTAACTTTCTTTGGACCTTAAGGTAAAATTGTTGTTCCAAATCCAAATGTGTATTCTGACTTTGAAAAAATTGGGTCAGCCTGTCCCCCACAGATTGAATTTCTAAGCTGGCCCCTCCTCAAAAAAATCCAAGTTCCGCCACTGTCTATTACGTATGATTTATGATTTCTTGAGTTTTATAGATGAGAGCGGAAGTGAGCTGAATTTGAATTTCAAATTTTATCCATAACAATTTCTGTAGCATTTGACATTTATGTATTTATGGACTCAACACAATTCATTTGACTTTTAGAGTTGGACCATCGATGTCGTCATGGCGGAAAGTGTGGACACTTAATATATTATTAATATTATTATTTGTACTTATAGTTTATAATTTGATTTATAAATTATTTATCAATATTTATTACATAATTGTATTTTTGAAGTATGTAAATTTTGTTTCAATTATTTCAAACTGCGTACCCCGATTTTCGGATCACATAATACAGGGTGTCCCAAATGAATATAGCGGGTTTCAAAAATTCACGGTATTGAAAACATTGACAAGAAATTCTCAGAAAATATTTTTATAAAAATTTCGAAAGGACTTGTTTTTTTTACAATTTTGACATTTTTTGATTAGTGAAAGGTGTTCTCGCTATAACGGCCTTTCTGATTTTTACCCTCCCACCGCGTAATAACGTTGTTAGCACGGGCCATTCCGATTGATTAAAACCGAATTCCACGGACCTGCTCGTCGATATTTCTTTTCATGTTTCAAACTTCATTTTCCAAACTCCGAAAATAATTTTAAAAATTTTGAAATAATTTTTAAAATTTAAAAAAAAATAATGAAATTAAAAGAAATAATTCAATAATTTAAAAATTAATTTGCAGTTTTCCAAAAATAATTTTTAGAATTACGAAAATTGTTTTTGAAATTTTGGGAATTATTTTTGAAGATGTGGAGATCTCGAAAAGACTTGGAAAGAAATATTGACGAGCAGGTGCGTGGAATTCGGTTTCAAATAATCGAGATACCCCATACCAATAACGTTATTAATCTGCTGGAGGCCAAAAAGGAGAAAGGCCGTTATAGCGAGAACACATTTCACTGATCAAAAAATGTCGAAACTGTAAAAAAAAACAAGTCCTATAAAACTATTTTTTTTGAATTTCTAGTCAATATTTTTGAAGCAGTGAATATTTGAAACCCGCTATATTCATTTGGGACACCCTGTACACAAATTTAGAATTTTAATCTGGCTTAAAATGTGGATAGTTTTGTTTAACATTCGATTAGCGACGGAAGTACTCCGAGTGTATACCTCGGATTCACCAGCAGTGGGCAAGCTAAAGTGACCAGACGCACCGCGTAGTTCTTTTTATTTAAAGAATATTATTTCAATTAAGTTTATTTTTCCTTGACCATAAAAATGGCATAGCCAAGTGGAGTAACTCCCGAAGCTCTTCCCTCGTTGGTGTCTGTGCTGTCAATAGTTTCTGTTCAGTATATATAGAGTCCAGGAAAACTGGAATCTTCCACTTACCTACACTATTTCATTGACTATTTTACTGCAATATAACAAGCACAAAAATTAACTCGGGTTTTGAAAATTTAGAGTTCTATAAAGATTTAAAAACCTTTAATATAATTGAGGGTCGCGGACTGCTGCTTTCATTGACAATAATAAAAAAAAATACACCCTCTTTGTGAAAGTGAGCTACTGAGTTAGTAACTTGGTCTACTGATATACATTCAGAATTTGCCAACGATCAAAGATGTTTCTTATTATTCCTCCATTTTTGTTGATCCTTTTTTATTCATCCGTGGATTCCGCCCGAGTCTCAAGGTATCAGAATGTTAATTCTAATTCGTCGAGTCCGAGTCCTCTATGCAAGGGATCCTGTCCTTACCTTGACTATGACATGAGGAAGTTGTCTGTGGAATTGATCAGACATGACATCCTCAAAAAACTCCACATGGATGAGAATAATTTACCCAACGTGACAATCAAAGACTTCCCGATTCCGCCGATTTATTTGAACGAATTCAACAATGTTCAGAATGATACTCCGATCAATGATGATGAGGAACGAACGGTAGACAAAGTCATTGCCTTCAGTCGAATGCGTGAGTCAAAATTAGATATACTCAAATTTGATAGAAATATTATGCTAAATATTAATTAATTAATTCTTACCCACACACACAGAGCAAGTGCTGAATGGAAAGGAAACTCGTGCGGCCAATTACTTTTCATTCTCCGAGAAACTATTCCGCATGAAACTAGACTCTGCGAAACTCAATGTCCACGTCAGAAATTCAAACACCAGGAAATGGCCCGAATTCAGAATCAAATTATTAGAAATTGTAGTGCACAATAATCGAGAGTCCATTGTGACAATATCGCATGGGTAGATTCATTTTATTTGAAACGGAGGACTTTCCGGCATTTTTATCACACATCACAATTTAAATTTAAAATATTCTATTTGTTTACGCTAAAGCTCACTGAAGCCGCACACAGTTGATGGGGGTGGACCAGAACCCATACACCACGTCAAGTCAAAGTGGGTCCAGCTAGACATCAAACCCATACTGCAGAAATGGGTTGAAAAGGTGTCGATGGATAGGAAGATCGGGTTCATCATTGAAGCAGTGGATTTGAGGGACAGTCTATCATCGGAGGTGTCCGTAGTCATGTCAAACGCCGAGGTAGACGTTAGCATTGTGAGTTTAATCATTGATTCACATTCTTAGTTTTAGTAGACGAAATCGTGAACGTAGGTGATAATTTCATTGACCGGAAATTCAGATGACTCAGTTTAAATCTAAAGCTAATAACAAATCCACTGAATTTCAGAACCCGTTCATCGAAATCAGATTATCAACGCTGGTACGTTCCCGTCAGCCAAGAAACATCGGGATGGAATGCGATGAGAGTTCCAAGGAAACCCGCTGTTGTCGCTTCCCCCTTGTCATCGATTTTGAGGAGTTTGGGTGGGACTGGATCATTGCTCCGAAGAAATATGATGCCAACTATTGCAGTGGTGAATGTCCCTTTTCTTTCTTGCAGACATATCCACACAATCACATTGTACAGCAGGCTGGTGTTGGTGGGCTTTGTTGCGCTGCTCGGAAAATGAGTCCCATCACAATGTTGTACTTTGACAAAGAGTCCAACATTGTCTTCAGCGTACTCAACGGCATGGTTGTTGACAAGTGCGGATGTTCATAGATACGAGTGGATTGTACGAAGTTATCACTCATGAACCTTAGTATGAATGAAATATGAATTGGTTCTCAGGAGCCGCGTTGTGTTACTGATTTTTTCTTTTAACCGCTCTTGGTTGTCATGCAATTAAAAAGTTTTATTTAAAACTGCTGAGATGATGTATTCGCATTTTTGCTTTCGTTTAAGTAAACAAAATCGTGATACTCCAGGGGAAGATCTGGACAGCAATACATAATTCTAGAATTATGCTTTCACATAATTCTCTAAAAAATATATACATATTTTCCCGGCGACAATCATCGTCACAGCATACATACCAATCAAGGTCAGACTAATAAAATTATGTTAGCGGGAGAAAACGACGTATAGACCTTTCTGTCCGAGTTTCTTAACTCAGAAGAGTGAAATTAAATGTCCATCTCTAACGTCCGATTTGTAGTTCGTTTTTGTTACCAGGAATGTGTCACGTGTTATTGATTGCTGTCACAGGACTAATTGTGACTCGTTATTATTACAGTAATCAAACGATTTGTTCGCGCAGGACACAAAGCGTTTCGAACTCATTTGACAATTTTCACACAACGTTAAATTTCTATTCGATTTCGCCGTAAATTCAAATTCAATTTCCTACCAATTTGCACTGATGATGGGTGGATAAGTTACGGACCCTCCTGTTACAGAAATCGACTACACGTAATCTTGGTTGTACTTGCGATGCGAATGATTATACTGACTTGCTCAATCTGGCAATGTGAAAAAAAAATTGATTCACATGTTTTGAAAATAATGACTGTATGTGACCAGTTCAGTTAAACTGACATTCCGAATTTTGTTATTTTATAAAGTATGGGACTAGGTATAGATGCTATGAATTCGATTAGGAACTGGAATATTGAATTTGCTCTTTTAGAGAATAATTCCTAGTCATCTGAGGCAAAGAACTCCTTAAGGAACAAGACATTTGTATACAGAGAAGGGATCTACGTTGACTACAAGGTACTATTCCAAAGGACTCCGGTCAAACAGTTTTCTCCTCCAATCCGGAATGTCAGGGGGCCACCGGAATCACTCTAGCAACAAGGTATACATGAAACGACTAAGGGTGACCGCGTGATATTAAATTGATACTTACTCTACAAATTCTTTTTCCTTCAGGCCCGCTGGCGCCTGGCGCATACCATAGCCTCCGTTATATTGATTTCAAATTTAAAATATTTTTTCCGACAAGCATTTCGAAACATGACTTTTAAGCTGACATGTTGAAGAACGGGCGAAACAGACGAAACAGATACCTCTGTCCACCCCCAACCAGTCGCCATACAGATCCGACCATTTGTTGCCCCAGCTGGTCAACGAATCAAGTATATCATGCATTTTTGTTATCAAACATGATCCTCTTGTTTACAACAGTTAATTCTGAAAAAATTGACCTGATAAAAAAAGGGTTTATCTATCTATCTATGGGCATGGAGCGATGACGTTGACGACTGCAGCCCGTTGTCTGCGGAGCATACTGGTCCTCTGGGATGCGATGCATTGCAGAGAACCACTATCCGTGCGGTACATAGGGATTTGCTGATATGAGGCATGGATGACATAAAATCTTTGCCGAACTTGAGGAAAGAAATGACGTGCGACCCACGTAATACGCCGTTACCGTCAAAGTTACGAAATTTGATTTTCCTTATATTAGAGACCGGTTTCAATACAGACCTGGTCCTTTATAGTATACTCTAATACCCTCACCGGCTAGGGGGATGTGCCCACTAAAGTGGAAATGAGAGGGTCGACTGACCAAAGCCTGAAGACGCCGGAGGACAATTTTTTACGAATATACAGGGTGTCCACAGAAACGCGAAATCTGATTGATTACATTCTGACGTAGTTACAAGAATTTATGTTACGGTCAGCTTGATAAACACTAAGAATTTATTTTATCAACGCAAAACATCCTAATAAAAATGAACGGTACGTTGGGTATCATCACCAAAATTAATGTCCGGTTTTGGCCGAGAATATTACTGTTTTGTTTACGTTGACAAAATCCATCCTTTATATAAGGGGGTTTCAAGTTGAGTGATTAAAGCGATTAAATCGATTTTTCCGCTTTTAGATTAAAATCGAATCCATCTG
>JAQFYE010001122.1:0-25507 GCA_034694305.1 Protaphorura glebata | reverse complement strand
ATAAGATTATATTTATTCATTCTGCTTTAACATTACATTCTATCTTGTACTCGGACTTATCATTCATCATTGTGTATGTTTGTAACAACGGAACTACCCTTTTTGGGAAGTTGTGGTATGAGAAATAAATAAATAAATAAATAAATGATACTTGCTGTCATTACCGCCTCACTGGGTGGTGATTTGATCTCTCGGGTGTACAAGGTTTGGGTCGCTGCGAGCTGTTCTCTTCACTCGAAATTTTCGTATGGGAATAATACATTTTACATTTCAGTTGGTCTTCCACCGAAATCGGAAATTGTCTCGGTCTACATTTAAATCAACAACTGACGTGAAAATGGAGTTAATTCAGTGCTTTCACACTTTTTAGTCATTGCCCATTCATTCATTATGCTCAGGGTCAAAGGGGGAAACGTTAGTCTGAATGGCCATTATGGCAGACATTAAACCTTTCATTGTTGACTTTTCCTGTTAATTGAATATTATTTTTTAATAAATCCCGAATGTACGCGATGAAACTAGTATGAAAATGAAATCCCTGTTCTTACAGGTCACACTTCGTTGGTTTAGAAGAATGAGTGGTAAAGAGGGGAAACCGTACCGGATTCGCGGTTCGGTTCAGAATTTGAATCTACCGGAATCTGGAAGGAAAATGATTATGAGTATTAATATGAAATGAATAGCGAATCACTGTACTGTGCTTGATCCACATCAAGTTCCAGCTAGACACACGTACAATACGCACGAACGTTTGTCCAGACTTTGCAGTGCAGCGTTAGATGAAAAATTTCGAAGGAAGCCTGCGCGATATATCACGAGCACGGCTGGTATTGAATATCGAATGTGCAATTTCTCGGGAACTAATTTTTAGGTGATGACAATTTACAGAATCCTATAACTGAGAGCAGTTTCTAAAGATTAGGTCAACCGCAAATATCCCATACATTGTCGCCACGAAACAACGCATACGTCACGTTGCGATTTATAAACGTCGCTTTTTGCAAAAATTAACAAAAACAATCACAGCTTGATTCACGGTCAATATCGCGTTCCTTCATGCCGTGTAGTTGCTTACTGTTCTGAAAAACCTTTGAATAGTCTTTTGACGCTTGTACCATTCTCAAAAGTCCAAAGGTTCCTCTCCCTTACATCATATTCTTGGAATTTTAGTAATTCTAAGCTTTTCTTTATCTTACCAGCGTTGTGCGGCTGTCATGTCATTTTGTCTGCAACCCCTCATATCAAATTTACAGGGTGGTTCATAACAGTCCTTTCCCACCCGCGCCGAACAACCGGGTCGTGTTTTCAGAACATATTCTGTGGTAGAATTATTAACCACCGTGTCTTGTGTTCACACAGTGGCGCTGTTGGACGTTAGGAAATGACAATTAGCACATGTATTAGGCTGCTAAACTTGTTACAAGGAGAATTAACAGTTCGACGGTACAAAAAAGGAAGTTAAAATTTGTAATTACAGACAGATTTTAGAAAAACCGTCATAATTGTGTCTGGCGTTGCCTTACATGGAAAAAGTCACACCAAGCCAAGCCAACGATGGCAGGTCTCTTAAAGCCGCTGCTGTTTTGAATTGTCACGTAGATGTAAATGTATGTAGTACTCGGAAACGTACATATTCCGCTAATGAGGTCTAGAGTTTCCATGCAATTTACAATGTAAAGCTAACCTGAAGAGGATTTGAATGAACGACACATTTTTTCCAATTAAATGCACTTACGAACCTATTTTTTGTTTACTCAAGGATGGATGTCGATTGTTGATCTGGATTCCACTTCCTGAGCAAAGTAACAGTAACAGGATACCTAGTCAAAATGCAATTACCGGTGGTTAAATAGTATGTGAAGTCTGATGCTGACGGTATACAGAGTATGCATACTTTACTTGACATCCTACAACTATGTAACTCATGGTGTAACCTCTAGTAGTATGGGCAACCCAATATTTTATATCACAATTTGGATGGTTCGGTCCTATGAAACTGAAGATTTCGTTTAGAGTGGATTTTCTCCAGCGGAGTTTGTCCCTACTATTAGGGATACCATCCCTTGGCCAAACTGAGACCAGACCAATAGCTACAGAAGTGCGCGGTGATGTTTAAGGATTCCGTATGGCTATTGTCGCGTGAGCCACCTTGTCCTTAAATAGTCAAAATACACTGTGATCCTTGGGTAAAGTGATTTGCGTGAGGTAACCTGAAGCATTACTGTTAGAATTTGTCTGGCCTTGTCGTTATCGGATTTCAAAGGATGCTCTTGACAGGATCCGATTTCTTTTTAATTTTCGGTTTCTGACTCTCGATAGTTGATCGGTTGACCGAGACTGTCGAACTCGTAGCTGTTATGGAATTTGCAAAACAGGATTGATTACAAATGGTGGTACAGATCCACATAAAATTTAACTCGAGGCAAGTAGAAAAAATCTTGAAACACGTAGAGATCGTATATTGCTGCTAATTTGGAGCCGGAAACTTGAAAAATCCGGCTAGAAACTATTCACCACCCCAGTACTGGAAGAGTCAAATAATGACGGTTAATTAATGTGTAAAAACTTTTAAATTTATGCCTTTCAAGTTCCACACTCCGGCACATCCGTAATTACCAACGCTACAACTTCCGGACTTTTTCCAAATCGTGCTCCTATGAATAACTTACCAAAGCTCTCTCCCCTCACATTGTTTGAACGATCCGAATAAATTAGACTAGATTATAGACGACTAGTTGGAATTCAATTACGGAATAGTGAACACCAATTTTGAGAGTTCCAGCTCGGATGCCGCATCGTACTTCGCCATAATTCATTATCGATAGTGCATAATCAGGAAGTGCTTGGTTGTGTTTCAATTCCATGGATATCTTTGGACTCCTGAGTTCAATGCTGGCTTACTGTGAAATGCGAATGTGAGCATTGAGTATATTACTATTTAGTAACTGTCTAGACCACAGGCTGGGATGACACAAGACAAGACGAGACAAGACACTTTTTTTAAAAAATTGTTCTGTTCTGATTCTCTTCTTTTATTGTTGTTTTTGTTTTTATTGAGGATACTAAAACGTGATGTGGAATTTCGGTGATTGAATATGTTGTGGACGTCTTGTGGTTTAGCGGTTTGTTTGTTTATTGGTACAACAGCGGTACAATTTTGACCCACAATTTTGTGACTATTTGGTACTCAGCAATAATGACCACAATCATCTTCATATGGAGTCGTCCTGTATGTCTGTATCGACCTGAGTGTCCAAGTTTTGTACGGAGGCCTGTTAAAACTGCAATGACTACTAACCGTGTACCGTGTCTGCCATAAAGTTGTGCGAAGCTTAAAGTGGTCTCTTGTATGTCCCTTGTGTCCATAATTTTGAAGTAAAACATACATCCTAGTCAATGAGTAAAAATTTTCTGGAAATGGCAAATATTTCTAGCAAATTATTTGTTACTTTTTGCCCGTAAAATGGGGTTAATACTGAATTCTAATAATGCAGTAAAACCTGCCATAAGCGATATCTAGTGGGTGACAAAGGTTCGGGTTACTACATTACGATGTGCAACTTAACTCCATTCTCGCGATTTACATGGTACACAACATGACCTCACAACCGATCGCCCTAACAGGTGGTCCCTCAGTTCCAGGGTGACCAGATTTTGAAACTGTCGATTAAGTATTTGAGAGATGTTCATTTTAGGTACAACGAATTCAGTTTTGGTGTCGTTTTATCTACATCGAATCTTGATCATTGATCGTCATTGATCGAGCTTGGTTCTCCAGGAATCCAGGAAGACGTAAAGAAGCCAATTCGTAGATAAAGAAATCCGCGCGAAGCGCGGCAAATATTTGTAAGCAGTTACTGATCTTAGCAATTCTTTCCTAATTTAAAAGTTAAACTATGCATGGTGATAGGAATTCGCAAGAGGCCATTGATTAAGTATGTCCTAAGTATTTTCTTATCCATTTAAGTGAATTAAGTATATCTGGTCACCCCGCTCAGTTCAAGTTTCACTTTACCATATTTTGATTTGAAACAACGTCCTCGGTTTACATATTATATGGTCCAATGCATAAATAAAATTTGGGTTAATTTCATCTACTTATCTCATTGTCTTTTTTGCTCCATTTATTCAATCTTCATAAATTGGCTGAAGTTTGAAGACAATTTTTTGTTAACTTGACTTGACTTGAAAAACTAACAAACAAGTAGAAGACAGCAGCATCTGGTCGCGTTTGCGTCTGCCCCGGTTATTTCTTCCATTTGCCTTTTTGTGCTTTGTTTCGAAGTATAATGTATTAGAACAAAGATTGACGGAAGGAACGTGACTGGCTGTGGTTTCCTTTTTCTATTTATTTTCTGGTTCAGGTTCATTCTAACAATCCCCGGTAATGAGGATGATTGTGACTTTTTTTGCGTTGTCTTAGTTCATTTAGCAGGAACGTGCACTTCTTAGCTTACAAGGAATCCACTTTTCGGGTAAAAATCAGATTCACTGAAAATCTAACCTCAGAGGTTACATCAAGTGTCTTGAACAAAATCATTGCCGATTTGTTGGCATTTCAAACTTTGGTTCACTGTTTGAAAATTTTAAAATGTTCGAACCGTTGCGGGCACATTTGTATATCGCCGGCCGACAGGAATCAACAAATAATTTTGTCTACACCCAAAAATTAATATTCGAGATCAGAACACCTGAAATTAATAATCCTGGGTCTTTTACCACGATATGTGCTTTGCCTGAAGAGTGATTTCCTTGTCAGCTTGGCTTAGCTGTTAGCCCAGATTGAAATTCCTCTTGGCTTGTCTGACTCTCTATCGTTGACATTGTTAAGCCTTCCATGGAGGCATGACGCTTATGACAAGCCAGGGTTTGTTTGTTTGTCTGTTTTCCTCATTGTCAGTGTTGATTTCGCCATTTAACTTCACTGAATGTTTTCACAGGTCGCGTTGCAAATAAAAATTAAACTGTTTTCCTATACTGAGCTTTATTGCCCTTCCGTCTTTTTTAAGTATCCCATTCATTCAATTTTTGGTTGGGCAGTGAACTGTTTATTTTGCTGCCTGGATGTACAGTGACATTGATTTTCAGTAGACTTTCAGTTCATTCAATACAAACTAAAGTTTCACAAATGTGCGCATTAAGTTGCGTCTGTATTTATTTTTAGGTTCTCATCTCCCCTCTCCCTCTTTTCGAGTCAAACGTTTAGAAACCACACGAGCGAGCTCCAGTCTCTAAATAATGGTCCGGTTAAATATTTTGCAATGTTAGCAATATTCACATATTTGAACAACTGGAAAAACCTAGCGAGCAATCTGTATTCGATGTAAAATTAAAATTTCAGGAAATTAACAGGTTGCATCTGAATCTGAATAGAAATGTGTATCTGACGAAATATTGAGAAGCAATACCGCGTTCAAACTTCAGCCGTAGTTATTGGAAAAAGAGTACTATTCGCTTCTTTCAGTAGTTTAGGTTTCGCAAGTTATTTGCAACCACAAAGTTAGCCGGTACCAGGAATTGTCTAATAGTTTTTACGATTAAACTGCAGTAAAAATTAAAGGAAACCGAAGATTTTCTTGAAATACATATTTCTGTAGTTTACTGTTCATTCTCTGGATTGACATATCGACCGGTGTCTAACCTAAATGGTGAATGTTCATAAAAAATCATGTACACGACAGGAATGATTCACAGAGTCGAAACTCGAAACAGCACTCTAGAAATTCAGAATTGAGTGAATAGGATCTTCCATTTGTTAATCAAACCTAATCAGACAAATTGCTCTCTTCTATGCAATATATTATCTTGAAGTTGAAGTCTTCATTCCTCCGCTGGCATTTCTGTCCTGGGTTGCTCTGATAGACATAGACTGAATTGTCTCTGTGGTGGTTGTCCTCCATTTCAGTTTCAATTCCATTAATTTATTGCTCATACTTCTGGTTAAATCAAGTAATTAGTCCTTAATCCCCATTAATGACAGTCTCAATTAATCTCAAACGCTGCTACGACCCTAACATAAATTGAGGGGAGCAACGAGGCGTGACAAGAGAGCGAGGAATAAGGTCTATATTTTCTGCGGCGACAAGTTAAATTGTTCCCTTGTGAGTGAGACGCTTCTTTCCAGAATTGCACATGACTTATACTTATAACGGATAGTAATCGAATGCTTAATTCATAATTACCAGATTTAAAGTTGTAGCGCTTATTCTATCGACAGGTAGAATTTTGGTCCATGATTACCATTATGGATTGGTCCAATTTTGAACCAATAATCGAAACTGCGAGTATGCAAATGAAGACAGACTTGAAAAAGTCACACTACTCTCACAGCTTTTTTGAATTTCAAAACTTATCACAATGGTATCTAGCTACGTTTATGTTGCGTTGACTGTAAGGTCAAGAATGTAACTTCATATTCGAATACGGTACCTTGTGGCAATTTCGCTTTTGAAAGCAGAATTATTTCGATAATGTGAAAATGACACGCTGGGTGTAAAATTCATTGCATACTGCTCCATTTTAAATTATTTTAAGCATCTTTCCTTAGGCTAAATAATTGAGGCCGTGTTCACTAATTAACCGATTAATTATTTTGCTTTCAGGTAGCCGAATGCCTCTGATCGCATCAACTTGAAGGTACAAAGGGCTTCCAATAACGGAGGCTCATTTCAAGAATGGAACCATGCGCAGATTTTGAAGCCGAACGCGAACATACCAATAAGACTGACAGAAATCTTTTACTTCAAAAATTCGAAGAGCTTCAACAACAGCATCAACAATCTCTCAGTGAAACTTCCGCCCATCCTAATCATAATTTTAATATTGATAGCGAAGATTTTGACGATATTCAGTTTTTCCAAAGACTCCCACAACTCCAGCCAGTCAAAATGAGCATGGGTGGTGGCAGTGACGTCGTTCGCGGGGCTATTTATGACTTCAGCAATACTTCGGTAAGTATTTTTAAAAACGAGTAAAATATTAAAAACATTCGCAGTAGTGTACGAGATGTTCGAAAGGTCAAAAAATCGCCTGTTTTTGGTGGAATTCCTGTCCATTTGGCCTACGGAAGGACACTCTAGTTATCAATTGAGAAAAATCAATCGCTCAAACCATTCCTGCCAATAGTAAACAATTGTACAGAAAAGGAAATCGGAAGATATCGTCATATTTATGAGAAAACTAACAACTAGCGCGTCCATGCAAAGCAAAAGGGCCAAGCATAAATATAAAATATATAAATTAATCAAGCTACTGATGAAACTTAACATTACAGACAAGCACATATAGAGAAATTAGACATCTTCGATTTCTAATATTGCTGAGCAATTTTATCTGCGCAAAATTTTTGGTATACTCTTAACAACAGTCCAAAATGGCAAAAGATACAAGCGTACAAAATCCCGGAAGAATAGACAAATTAATCATTATTGTTATTGTCGTTCGGTGTAATTGGCTTTGTTGTAAATATTCTTTAAAGTTTGCTTATTTTTGTATACGTAAACATTTTTTGCCTTCCTCCGGAGTAAATATTTGGTAGAATGATGAGCGAGAGCATGCACAAAGTGGAAATACCAAATTCCTCAACATCGTTAAGACATATATAGGAGGATAGGACTGATGGATGGTGTCAAAATCCATGCACACATAAATACGACGCGATATTTGCTTTTGCAAAAGGTTCGAGTATTTAGCTCGAACTGGTTTCTTCCAAGATCCAGATGGTTGGAACAATACTATTCTTGGGATAACGTTTAGGCGAAAATTATACATGGCTTTAGCACGTTCCTTCCGCATCACAAGATACAAGCAAATTCTCTCCAGTCATGTGCGTTACAGGGTGGATCATAACCATTTTATTATTATTTTAGAGGTTTTTAGGGAAAACATAATATTATGTACATGTACATTTTGGGCAGATTCCAATGTTTGAATCCCAAGAGCTCTTGTTCATGAACATCGAACAGATATTATAATAAATTGAGATAAATTAAAATTGCTAAACCGGAAGATTCAGGAGATATCCTGGATTGCTTTAATTTGAAATTTATAGCCCACTATTCCCCAATCATAATACTTAAAAGTAATAGGTCACAGCTCAATCGACCATGGGTATAAATTTCTTTAAAATGTGGATACATTCCATCACGTATTCCAACGTTCGGGTTTTATATTTAATACTGCAAAGTATGTTAGCTAAAACATGAGTACAATAAAACAAGTAGGATTAAAATAAATATTTACGCTGCACTACGGCGAACCGGTTGGTGCCTAGATTTCAGTTTCGAATTTAAGAAATTACAAATAGCCATTGTTAACATTTTGACAAGGCACGACTTTCCCAGACAAGCAAAAAATTATGAAGCCACAGCTAATGGTGGTTGTATTTATTTTGCACTAATACGTGATTGAACCACCAGCGTAGAGCAACAGCAAATTAAATTGAATTAAATTAATTAGATATGACATTTGAGCAACGTGGTGCTGGTAGTGTTGCAATATTTATTTACTTCGTTCGGAATAGAGAAAGTCTGAGAACCTGAGCGGCCCGGTATCTTGATTGATGAATGGATTTTTTTACTAATAGAAAATGGATATTGAATCCGCGACAGACAGGTTACCGTTACCGTTACTGGTAGTCCATTATTAAAAAAGAGTTGAATTCCTACTTCAGGTTTTTTTGTAAACAAACAAATAATTGAAATAAAATCTGATGAGGTGAAGAGATCATCTCGTGAATTCGAATTGTGTTGTAATTATTGTGCATTGTGCAGTAAAAATGCAAGAACGGACAAATATTGCTAGATTGTGCATTTTAATGGATTTAATGTTTAAAAAATTAAAATGCATTCCACGTCGCCCTGGTCGACTTTTTTCATGTTGTTTTTGCTAAATTCCTCATTTCCTTGTGAGCTCTTCTATCCCTGTTATGAATTTAACATGTCAGAAAGATCTAGGGCCATGCTCCGTACTTCATCCCGGTATGACTAAATTGTAAATACAAAAGTCGTTTCTCCTGAATTTCTAAGGGTGTTCTCGTTATAACAATACGAAAATGTAGGCAATGGAAAATCCGAGATATACAGGAGTTGAGTGCTTAAATATCAAGGGATTTCGTATTCTTTTTTTTGTGTTCTATTACATACGATACGAACGGCATTGCATTTTACTTTTGATTAGCATATCAAAGAATGCAATCTTCATATTCTAGGTGGAGATGCAACTCTTTTTTGCCGAGTCGCATGTAATTCTAGAGAACCTTACCAAATTTGGGTCTAAAGCTCGAAACATATTGCGTAGTGTAACCTTGTAACCTACCAGGAGTAGTCCGAGAACAAAATAAAAAACTCGACGCTCAGAAGAAGTAAAAATCAAAATGGGTTATCTTGCAACAAATAAGTTGCTACAAGTTATCCTACTTTGTATGTTTTGACCGTATGAACATAAAAATGTTCTGACCATAGCATATCATGTATCGATTGGGGAAGTTAGCTTTTCGTTGAGGAATACAAAAAACACAACAGGCTAAAAATATTGTTTAAAGTGGTAAGATCCTTGGGGTTCCTTTTCATTCTCGCATTTAATTGAAGTAGTGCTGTAACAATAGTGTTGCGGACAAGACAGGAAGCCCGAATTAGTCCCGCAATCTCCTAGCACCAAATCCAAATTATATGGAATATGTAATGTATGTAAGTAATTTGCGTCAGCGTAAAGAATTCAGCGCAGCAACTAATACACATGCTCCATTTTGTCAAAATATAATTTAGGAGGAGAGCGAGCGACGGCATGAGGCATAATTTGCAAGGCAAGGCGAATACAATTTGTACGGATGAAGAGTTTATTCTTGGTAATAGACATATTATGTCGACATGTAACACATTCGTGTAAAAATACGTATCTCAGATTTTTTTAAAAAGAATTCGACAGTATTTTCATTTTTATTGCTCGAAGTTGAATTGGCGAATTAAGATAGAACTATGATTTTGGTCACGTTTGGGGGCCAAGCCGTACGAGGAAACTTCTTTTCAGATGTGTTATAGGCTAGACCTACTAAAAAAACCAGGGATGGTGCACCTAGAGTTTTTTTTATTTCGGACAGAATTATCGCTAGAGGATCGTTAATTTGACATTTTAGACAGTAAAACTATCATTGACTTAGAACTTGCGATATCTGAATTATGTCAACGCTAACTCAGGATAGATAAGTCCAAAGTCCAGAGTATATCTCCCAGTGTTTTTTTTAATACTGAAGTATTTAATTCTTAAGTTTTATTATAAAAGTTTTACTTGAGAAATCCTTGAATGACTGATTGTCAGAGTGATCAATCGACGCTGCTGTACGAAGGTGTAAATTTTTGCATGTAAGTGAGAAAGTCTTTTCTCCACGTTCATAAAAGTCCCGCAATTTCAGACATTCTTGAGAAATAGCCTCGTCTCATCGTACGTTGGAATTAAAACGTTCAATTCCACTGCATTCTAATGTTGAAATTCCAACGCAGAAAACTCATTCCCCTTTGTAATCAAGTTTTTATACCGCAAGGAAATATGCGTAATAGTTCCAGATTAATATCAAACGATGAAATATTAAAACAATATGTTAAAAGGTGCCGTGCCTATTAAGAATTCCTTGATTGGAATTGGAAATATTATTAGACGCTTCGAGGAAACCATTTGCATTTCGCATTTCGCTTTGGATAAAATGAAACTCATATTGTGAATTGTAATATATTGCATCCAGGAAGGAATTGTATGTATTATTTCTTGCAATCTAATTCATCACAGGAAAGTAATAACGGGACACACGACACAATGCATTTATTATTCCCTTGGCCTTTGGTTTATTTGCACGTCATCGCCATAATTTGTTAGGCCGTCAAGATTACTTACGGTTGTGTACGGCTCAATTCTGAATGACTTCATAATTCCAAGGTTGAAACTAGTTCAAACGTCCGGCATATTTAAATTGGCTTTAAACGGAGGGGGATCCGTGTTGTCAATTTTGTACATATGACGATTAGCGCTTAAAATAAAACATTTAGACGTAATAATGGGACTTTCATGATGTCATATTTCTTGGTAATGTTTGTTCTTCAATTATATTCAACCCATCACTCTCTTCCATTTATCACTACATGTAGTGCTGGCACAAACGACCTTGATTTGAATTTGTAGTGATAAGGCACCACGATGGAACTCATCGTCAACTCTAAGGATTCAATTAATTAGAGCTCATAATAGCTTTTACCTTCTTGATTGGGACCTCCACAGATTTCCTTTAACTGCATGGAAATTTCTGGGTACAAAGTATTTACCAAACAAATCGCTTTACGGGGTGCGTGAAAAGCTCCCAAGACGCCATATTTAAATCTTAATACTTGTAATCGTCACCACTTGAACGAGCAAATATTAAATACATTGAGCAGTGTGAAGCACAGTGTGAACAAGATTATTATTTCCTTCTACTTGAACTTCGTGTAATATCGTGATTAGGTATTCAAATTAAGATTAGGAGGACGACGACGCCTTAATCCTGACTTATACTTAACGTTCGTTCATTCGTGCGAATGTCTGGTCTGACTGTCAAAGAAATAAACAAACAAATGTATAAAAGATACATATACACAATGCACTTGTGACTTCACACGGGTTCTTTTCCAAATGGTATGACATATGGGGAAAATAAATGCTTCCGTGTCACGTACGTGGTGTGAAAATGAGTTGAGAATTTTATTAAGTACGAATGTATTAAGTACAATAGTACTGCTTAGAATTGGGAATTCAGTACTACTTAAGAATTTACAGTAAAGCTTAATAAGTTCCACTTGTTCCATTTCAAGGGTTCTTTAGGCTTTGGCTTACTGTACAGGATACTAGGATACAGTCCTACTCATTGAACATAAGATGACTCTTTAATTTTTTCATAATGTTCCGTAATTTAAATTATTCTGATTTCCTGACCTACAGTTGCAACTATGTTATCCCAAATACATGAGCATTTTCTGTGAAGAATAGAAAATCGGCTCAATTTATTATGGGACAACTATTACTTCAAAATTTGGGTTTTCAAACTTTTATGATATATGGCAGATTTCTTGCAATGACTGTATGATTCACGATATGGAGCCAAAGTGTTTACGAAGGACAGGATCCCTCACCATCGATCTAAAGTCAAGTGGAATAGTAACCAACATTTCTTCTACTGTGAAAATTAACATGGTAGGTATCCACGCTCCACTTGTGTGTGGATGCATTTCCAGGAAGCTAAGTATTATAAAAACGAAGAGATAGAGTTGGATACTCTATAAATACAAAATCCGATTAGTTAAGGACGCATTTGTGAACACAATCTTGGAAATAAGAAAAAAACGGAAACCTATGAAATTCCTTTCATCAAGGTGATTCCATCTAACTCAATTATTGAGCTGGCAGGAGGATGGGCAATAATTTTTAACCGAGTTACCATTCATTCTCATTTAAGTCTCCTAAATACTAGTAGCACTATCCAATAATAGCACGCATGCAGAGCATTGCGGGTAGTCTAATGTAATTTTTACGGGCATAGGTGTTGACAGGTTTATCACAATAGGCAATTCTGTTTACAGCTGTCTTGTGACTTGTGATGTGCTGTAATGGCAATGGACTGACTGAGCCAAAAGTGTGCTGCATTCCTCAACTGTGTCAGCCATTAAAACCGAAATACCACAGAATCGAAGTTCGACCAAGTAAATAAAAGTAAGCGTTCGAAGGAAAACCAGTCAGAAGCTTCGGGCACATAATATTATGGTATTTCGGTCGTGACTCGTCCGGCCAGAGTAGAAATAATAGAGTAGAATTCTTATTTTTCTGCATCTTGCGTGTGTCAATCAGTCCGTCATCAGTATACAAAAAATCTGGAAGTAAGTGCAAGGATGTTTCGCTTGAATAAACATAAGTATAGGTAATTTAATAATTATATATTATTAGACATTCCTAGGGACTTTGGCCGTTAGCCCTATTTCAATACAATGACAGAGTTCATTTGCTTTGCAAGATTTACCGTAACCCTTGTTGATGACATATACTTAATAAATATTGTGCCAAGTTTTAGGTTTTCGGGTCTGGTAAAACCTAATAAAACCATGCAAGTTAAGTTTATAATGACGGAACCCTTGCCAGGTGGCCATTGAAACAGTTCGTCCGCACTGAACAAATTATCTGCACAGATTTTGATAATACGGATTCGATTCCTCCGGCAGACATGTTTTGGTAGTTACTTCGTTGAGTTTTCTCACCACTGAACCTTTTATACTACTAGGGTTACCTTCACAGGGCCAAATAGGCTGGAAATACCCTCTGATGTTTGGCTTACGGCAATTAATGCCGAATCGTCACGTTAGAAGAGTTTGCAATTAATTTGTGTAGTACGATGTTAAAAAGGTACCTTGTTATTTATAACTCCACCTTACCTTAAACAGAAATAACACTCTAATGAGATTCTCATAAGTTGAAGTAACCATAATTACTATTTATTTACGCAAACTAACGATAAGTAAGCAACCCCTTTATAAGTGCACATAGTAAAGGCACACTTTACGGCAATTTGGGACCTTAATGATAAATTAATAATTTAAATCCTGACGAAACAATGCAGCGCATAGCTACTACGCCTGTGAATTACAAACTTCCAATTATTTAAACGCAATGCAACTAACTATCCCTACCATTAAATTTGCAAACTTCAAACCAAACATTAATGATGGGCAGTAAATCGAAACTCTCCTTTGTTAATTAATGAAAAATCCACTTACCACATCTACTACTGTACTTGGTTTGTTGATTCAGTATAATATAACTAACTGTTCGTATGTATAGTATGTTATGAACATATCGTAACGTGAGAATTTGAATTTATGCAATGCGGATGCAAAAAAAACGTACGATTAGTTGGGTGGTATGATTAATTATTATTATTATTATATGGCGTGAACTGCTACGACCTGCGAGGATTCATTCATTCATCTGCTCCGTATGACATCGAATAAAACATCAGACGCCAAGAATGAAAATGATTGATTTGAGTGAGAGTTAGACAAAACAATTCAAACTGCAAATATGCAAAATTTGGAATCGTGTGTTGAAGTCATTTGGTACATACACTCCGGAATTTTTGTGTAAACTGACGTTATAGATTTGCAAATCTGATTTCTACCTCGTATCTGCTCTTTAACTAACGGCTATAGAACATTCACCTGCACTAGCGAAATTCCATTTGAACGTATTTGGCGCAAGCGTGGTTGTGCATTAAATTACACATTTCAACGTGAGGTTGTCCGTGTTATCAGATGTGTCTGGAATCTCTGGAACGCATGACAATCAATGGGCACACCACCACGCGCACGAATGCATTTCCGAATAATAGGAATCGCAATGAATAAACTGAACAACAGAAATATTGGCCGCCCCGAAGTCATGCTGATACAAGCAGCACGTGACGAAGACAGGGGTTTCATACGACTGGCCGAGAAAGTGTGATGGTTGGGTCAATGAGGCATTTTCTATCTTCCAACTATTGTGGGGTACCTTCCTTAGGCTGAGTCGAACCCTAATTTCATTTCTTAAGAGGAATACCTAGTAATGGTATATGAATACACTGTACCGACCAACGCTAATTAATGGGCGCTGTTTTTTAATATTTGCTACGAAAATCACATGGACTCGGCCGTAACATATACGTACTTCCATTATCGGATGAATATCTTTGTTTGGCAATGACAGTGTATATTTCTATATTATTTTTCATTCGCTAAAAGTTCCTGGCTGTCATACAACAAAGTAAAGGTAGACAGGAATTCAACAATGGGAGTAATAAGGTGTTCCTATGATAAGGGACGACGGAATTGAATGAATTAAATGATGGAAAACAATGGGGAACGAAGATGAGATGTACGTACATGTGTACAATTATGTAGTCAGAGTCAAATTCCAACCGCATTAGACTTATTGAAAGCAGGGAAGCATATGCATGACAGTTTGGCAAGCAAAATGCAATTCGCAATGGCAAATGGGAATGAAATAAATTAGTTCCAGATTCAGTCTTCACTAGATTGCTTGCGATATCGCAGAATTTGTATAGTGTAGTTAGTAGTTAATTCATCGTGTCATAAAGATTATAGTGGAAATGAAGAAAAGAAAAGAAAAATCTAATGTTAATTCGAACGCAGTCTCCGAACCCGATATAGTGGTTAATAAGAAATACGGAATCACACTATCCAAGGTAAAAAAATCAATCAATTTTGTTGCACCTTTATTGCGGCCCGTCTGAAATTAATGCTGGGTACTTCTGTATGTTAGCTTAAATATTCGTCCAAGAATTTCTGAAATCAGAATTTGAACAAGCGTTGCTAAAATAGTTTAAAAGTAATATGGTAATTGTCCGAGTCTCACTTTATATGCGATCGCATAGAAGTGTTATTTTGAACAAAATACCGGTACTCGGATGCTAAAATTAATTTGGCGATTTTCTATATCGACATTATGATAGAAATGAATTTTAGGTCACCTTGTCTGTAGTTTGATAATTTTTTAATCCGCAAGGGGTATATTATTATTATGAGTCACCCTTACATTGCTTTTAAAATGTAGACTAGAATTGGTACGTATAACAATCTTTGTTGTCTAAATTAAATGAGATTTTTTGCAGAGCCCGAATGCAATGGAAGTAAAATTCGACGTGGTTTTGAAATTTTGTCCACATGTGCTTGCGGTTTCGCTTCTTTTGACGATCGAATGTTTATTACGAACTCGCAAATTCGACGTACTGTTATGTTATTTCGTTCTACGAGGAGGCCTTTTAACAGCGTAATAAACGCAGTAAGGCGCCCATAAAGTTTACAGAATACAAAAGAATTTAGTTTATACGATTATCTTGGAATGTTGGAAACCGTAGCAATATTGCGTGAGACGAGAAGTTTGACGTGATCTGAATTTGTTTCAGAAGTTAATGAAACCCTCGAAACTCTTAACATGCGTTGTTGTTGTTGGTCTCTAGTCTATGAATTTCCAAAGTAATTGACATATGGAACGGATGAACGGATGACACTAAATGAAAAAATATCTGGGAATGAGAATTTCACGTTGTAAAATTTGACAACCAGTCACTAATTATTTTATGTCTTCGTGCCGACCAAACTACCATCGAACGTGACTGTCGAATCCACATCGTTCATACTAATATTTGGTCACGGAATACCTGTTTTGCGTTTACCAAATGAAATCACCATCAAGAGTTTTAAACCGTTAAGGAATACTATACTCTTACAGGCCATGATAAACGATCTAATGTAGAATAATATGCTGTGTTGGAGGTTCGACCCTTTGGACGGTCATAGTGGAGTTTGGTTCCGTGAGGTTTTTAGACCCGTTCGCGGTGTTTTTCCCACTTCCTCTTTCATAAGTCGGTAAAGTGCCCGAATGGGCATAAAAGTTGGCTACCTCAGGTCTGGCCAATGATGGTTAAAAAAACATTAGGTGTGGTTCAGTTTCGTGATAGTGCAGTAATGCATTCGTCAAAATGAGGTAAATTCTGAATCTGCATAGCAGGGTTGGGGGCTCACTCACTCATAGAAACAGAGAAGAAGCCATCATTTGACAAAGAATGTGTGATATCGGAATTCTGTCATCGCACTACAACTCAGTATCGATAACAAGTTTGGAGCATAACCTCCAGTGTTTTTTGTCATTTGTAGTTTGAGTCTGCTTGAGATTTCTCTCCAGTGGGGTTATTTCCTACTCCGCAAGGCAAACGCCAATTGATGAATATTTTGATTTACCGAATTTCTGAAATCTGGTTAGATCGTTCTATATTTTAATAAATATTTCGTTTTATTCTTTCAGGAAAATCCGTTCGTCTTTCCCGACAATGTGATGGAGTACGGGGAGCCGCAGTTCTTTCCTGGTAACTACGTTGGTTACCTTGAAACGATACAAGAAACGGACGAGGAGTACGATGAAGAGGAAAGGTATGCTATTATTCATTCTTGTCCTAGAAATTTGAAATTATGGAAACGATGAGAATTAATTGTTTTAGTTCATGCACCATTGTTCTGCCAGTCATTCCCTAAAAACGTCGCTGACCAGGTAATCTTTTTCTATGGTTACAGTTCTGGTCGCCATTGGTGGACAGCCGATAGTGACACTGATACTGACTCCGTCATTCGCGTAGACCATGTCAAGCCCAATAACCCCGCCGATAATCATGAGGTGAGTCAGTGCCAAAATTCTGCTGCCCTTCCAGAAAACCAAAGCAATAATTCCAATTCCGCCCTCTTTTCTGCCGCTCCTTTCCGTACAACTGCTTCTTCCAAGCCCTTCGAAATGGAAGATTTGTATTTATTTGACCAACTGGATTTGGCCTTCGAGGAAACTCTCAGAATACCAAGGGCCAGGTCTGGTTTTGCTCTCGGGGATGAGAGTCAGCCAATAGGAATTCTTGCTGAATCATCCGAATTGAAATCGTCAGGTTCCTTAGAAAATTTCGAATCACCTGAAGCCGAAGCTGACAGATACCAGATTTTGCCGAATGGCCATGTTTCACCGACCCGCCGCGACTCCGAGGAAACCGTCAGCTCTTCCGACGACGAACAACCCGCAGAGGTCAACGAAGAAGATTTTTTCTACTCAACGTCTGAAGAAAATTCTAGTTTAACCGAAACGACAACGTCTGAGTCCGAAGAATCTTCTTCCGATGAGGGTGGTAACAAGGATGGCGTTGTCCTGGCGGAATTCTCCCTCACGGCTGGGTTTAATAACGGGCTCTTCAAAAGCCATCGCCGATCCTTTGAAGGCACACCGTCCAATTCTAAACTCAAGTCATTTCGAAGTTTCGACAGTCTTAACTCACTTGCCGGCACAGAGCTTTTGTTCTCTAAGGCTGATACATTTCCGTCCTTCCATGAATTTATGAAAGACGCCGGTGATCCTGCCACTTCCACCTCTGCTCCAGGCAGTGATGACGCTGACGCTTCATTCGAAACTGACAGACTCACCGAGCTCAATGATAAATTCGAGGTCACCAGAAAAAGCTCTGGAGAAATGTCCTCTGAGAATTTGTCAGAGGATAGCGGGATTTGTGATGGTTCAGGGTCAAGGGGTGGACTTGATAGCCACAATCATATGGCTCCACCTCCCAATTACATCGCAAAATCCGTATTTGCCCTCAATCCACTCCTGTACTCTTCCGCGTCTGCTTCTGAAGAAAATAGTATCGTTAGTCTTGCGAGCAATCACTCATTCGAAACCCCTAATCCACATGGCGATTCCAATCCCGATAATCGACTTTTACCTGAGAACTCGACAAATACCGACTCAGGGAGTAGCCAGAGAAACTTACTCAATTCCGACGCTGATGAAACCAGGTCATCTAGACCAAATCCGTCCACCCAAGAATTCCAATCGAATGCCAATAATGCGATTGCAGGAACTTTCCCAACTACTATTAGTGAACCCCACCCTTCCTCTCCGAATTATCTAGAGCAAACGAAAACTTTTGATGATAAAACTGTGCAAATAAAACCTACACCTACACCTGTCCCAACCCAGGCACCTGCAAAAACAAAACCTGACTCAACAGTAACAGATACAGACGATCACGACCGAATTCTGACAGGCACGGGGAATGGATTTCAATGGAATTTGGACGTGGCCCAACGTAACTCTGACTTTAATACCCGAATATATCCAGGTCACGTGGGTGGCTACAATTACGATGATGAAGATGAAATGGAGAATTTGAGTGATGCCATGTTCACAATGCTAGAGCGTGAGGCCGAAAACTATGATTATTCAGGTCACGATGTGCCAATTGATACGACCGAAAGTGAAACATACAAATTTAGTGCGGACACACGTGCGGTAGTTTCCAACTACAATTCTGACATCTCCGCTTCGATGAGTACCAAAATTGAAATGACCTCATCCGACACCTCTGACGCGAGCACACACGTGACTAATAATTCCGCATCAGAATCAGGGATCGGCATCATCAATGAGCATAATGAGAATTCTGCATCAGCAGAAAACGAGAGTACTAAACAATGTCTATTAAATTTACAAACAGAAAGTACAACTGGAAAGCTACATGAAGAGGTTGTGAGTGATGTTACTGCTATTAAGGATGGGTTAAGGGGTGCCAGTTGTGTCATAAAAAGTGGGCCAATGTCAACCTTGGACATTTTGCCTTCAGCAGTAAATGTAGAACCTACACATGAACATGAACATGAATATGCCCATACAAAAAATCTAAATTCACATTCTATTTTCCCTGCCCAACCAAATCCAAGCTCAGTTTCAGTTTCAATGAGCACTAGCACTGTGTCGGACAGTAGTGTAGTCGTAGCAGGAGTTATCAGTGATATAAATATGAGTAAAAGTAACAGTAAAAATAACGCCAACACAAGTGTTGGTGTTGAGAAGGGTAATCCTGTGGTGGATATGGACATGGACATCTATTTAGAATCATTGGAGAGTGAAATTTTGTCTCTGACTGAAGTAGATGAGTTTAACCAGGCAGTAGCTCATGACAAGCAGACTCAGAAGAAACATACGACGAATTCATCGCATGGATCGAAAGCGAAACTTGGTACGACTACCACTACGCACCCAGGTTTAAGTTCAGTGAGTCTGGAGCCAGAAGACTGGACGGATCTACCACATCTGCTCCCATCGTTGAAAAAGAAAAAAAATGAAAAAGAGTCTATTTCGGGGAGTTCTAATTTTGGAAAAAGGGCAGGGACGTTGAAGTTGAATCTGAGAGAGGACGAGGAGTCTCCAAAAATCGGTACGGCGGATGAAGAACTCCCCGAAGTCAGTGAGCCGTTGGTCGTTCGTCGGAGAACTTGGAACTGTGCCGAAGAGTTGGAATCTGGAGCTGAAGTCGTTGAAGTTGAAGTGCCTCCAACATCCACAACACCGAATGTGCCTGACATTTTAAAAAATCAAACTGGAATGGAAGTTGTGGAAAGACCGCGGAGTATAAGTCCGAGAGCGACGGCCGCAATCCGCGAAAACCGCGAATCTCCAAGCCCGGTTCCAATAAAAACTTATGGAAGTCATGGTGAAGTTGAAGTGTTTTTAGTGAGTTCCAGAACACCGAGTCCGATCAGTCCGAACTTCCCTGGTAATAAAATGGCGACTGCCGCTAATGCGGCGGCCGATACCGGAACTACGGCACCAGTGCCGGTTGAGAGTGGGACATTGAAATCAAATAAGACTGTGCATTTTAGCCCAGTCGTGTCAGAAATCAGTTGGAGAGAAAGTTATACAGATCAAGGGTCAGAATCTTCGTCAGAAAATCATTTACTGGACAATTATCAGTATGGTGGAGATCATGCGGATGAAGATGAGGATGAGGATGACGAGGACACGATCGTCGTTAATGAGGATGAGTTTATGAGGAAACGAGGCACAGAGGTCATTGAACGTGTCCATGTCCAAAGTCAGGTCATGCAAGAACCTGGAACAGTTGTCCAACCCACGATTACTGGAGAAAGTAAACCTATGCTGTCCATGGTCCCTGATTTATTGAGTCAGTGTGAGAATGTTAATTACCCCCCACAGGAACCACATACGCACATTGAGGTCAAAATTGAACCAAAACAACCTCATCATAATAATCCGTCCATTGAAAATGAGAATGCTGGAATTGAATTTATTCAACAACCTCAGCAGCAACAAATTTTCCCCACTATGTTCGCTGATACCAAAGATCCAAAATCTGGCAAATCGGCCGTCGCTAAAAAATCCAAAGAAAATAAGAAAGGTTTTGGCTTGGGAAAAAGTAAAGACAAAGATAAGGAGAAAGACAAAGGGAAAAATAATTTGACTGCTGCTGTGCAGGTGCAGCCACCACCTGTCAATCATGAAAAACAGGAAAAAGAAAAACCCAGTTTTTTTCAACGTTTGTCAAAAATCAGGTTGTCCGGAAGTAGTGGGAATAAATCGAAAAGTAAAGGAAAAATTCATCCAAAAGAAAAAGAAAATGAGGAACCGGTGGTAATCGGTATAGGCAGTAAAGACGAAGTGGACAAGAAAACTGGTCAGACAACTGTCACGGCTCCTGCAGTCCCAATTTTAAAGAAACAACAGCAAGGTAATGGAGCTGCAACAAGTGCCGGCACTCCAGCTGACACTTCTACGATTTATACCAATAAAAACGGTCACGTGATGACCAGTCAAATCCATGAAGGTGAAGAATGTTCTGCAGCTTTTGAGTCAATTTTGGAAGAAATCGCTGGTTTAAACACAATTCGTCAGAGACAACAAATCAGAGATAAAGACAATAATAAGAGAACATTTTCTGAAAGGAATCAATTTTTGAGTAATCCAGAAATTGACAGAAGCCGTGACCGGGACAGTGACTTACTCGAGTCAAAATTGTCTCAATTCAAAGCTGAAGCGTCAAAGACTCGAGATGAAATAGCGAAATCTCATCCGGACTTTGAGACCATTGAAGATGTGACTCGGACGAAGGCCGCCGGAGCGGCGATCAAGGCCACTTCTTCACCGACATTATCGGCGGATTCTCGTACTCCGCCAACTTCTCCGAAGAAATCTCCAGAAGAACAATCCGGAAGTGAGAAGAAACGGGAGAGAGAGTGGTATAAACTATTGAAATCCGCCGCGGAAAAATATTATTATGGCGGGAAAGTGTCGCGTGCGCCGACAGGAACGGTGGGAGCGTCTGGAACTAGTGACGATGCCTCCGGAAAGGAGTTCAGGTCCACTGGCATTGTTGAGACGGATTTAGACACAGGTATGTCAATTTTTTGAAATACTGTTAATTTTTTTAGCGCATTCCTGACATCGTTTGTCCCTCACCAGGTACATATATACCGTACTGTAGTATTTTCTTGTTCTCCGAATTTTGTTCCCCTTCAGTTCATTTTCTCAAAATATCTTCTAAAGAGGGTTCCTTACCCTCTTATTGCTCTTCTGGGAAAAAAACAGACATTTTTGGAAAAATGATGGTCTTGAATGCAAAAACCAAACCCGGGCCAGACGCGCATTTCAAACACACACATCAATCATTTCCGCTTTATAAAACAAGACAGATATCATGAGCCAGGACGGCGCGGGGATATAGGCCATTATTCATGAGCGGTTATTAATAATACTTTGCTCTAAACTCAAGGGAAAATTAGTACAGAGTGCATAATAGCACACACAGTACAATTTTGTACAATGCACGTGCTCCATTTCCACACATGTTATTTATTAAACCACTTAATGTAATGTATTGTAATTTAACCCATTGCAATGCTGTGTTTGACTGTGTTTTTTATTTTGACATGACATGACATGACACAGACCGACGACGCCTCAATTTGCTGCATTTGGAAGAGATAGGGAAGAACTGAACAAGTATAATAAAATGGCGAAAGCCGAATGGGGTCAATTTAGTTAAATAGCGCCGTAGGTAGGAGTGTAGGACTAGGAATGATTCAGATTGATTTATCAGGAATAATACTCAAGCGCTTAAATATATGGATAATAATATGGATATGACAGACAGAGATTGTGCCGGTGCCGGTATTGATGAACTAGGAAGTCATTAGGAATCTATTATGAGTTGACCAGTTTACATGGTTGTTTCTAACCCTTTAAGGTATTTTGCGCAAATTGAAACTTGCAAAATTCTAGAATAATTTTACCAACCTTTCATCTTTTCATTGCGCGTGGCGATATGCAGAATCAGTAACCCTATTGACTCTAATAGCACATTCAATTCTCCGCAAAATGTAAATTTCAGTTTTTTGAAACACCTAAATAGACTGGTGGTTCTCCGCCACCCCGAATGGAAGAGAATGTATTATTTGAATTGTAATTGATCCTAGGGAATGCTCCTGAGTTGTCTATGACATAAAATGTGATTATTAATTCGTACAAAGTGTGTACAAAAATTGCTCAATATTTACTTGCGATTTTGAGTATCTTTGTTGCAGCTTAGTGAAGACTGATTGTCATTTTTTGAAGGTACGGATTCAGATAACAAATTATTAGAGTCATGTCAGATACACAAAGTGCAAATTGCGTTTGTGTTTATTTAATATGGAAATGAATGCAGTAAATATGGGGGAGGTTCACTATTGGCATTGTATTATTGCGTATTACTTTTGCTTCAGCTCTCGGTCAGGTCAGGTTACCTCATCTCATGTGTCACTTCGTTTATTTCAATTGAAAGTAATTTACTACATTTGTATGTAAATAAGAGATAATGCTGGCAAATGAATTATCATTTTTGGTGGGTGTGGGAGGGACGTAGAGTTATTAATTACGTAAGAAAGTGAATAGAACATTATGGTACTGAACAATTGAATTGGGGAATAAATATTAACATATGAATTGGCGGATAAACCTGTAGAGTCATCGTGCAGTGCATGTAAATTAATTAATTAGCAACAGGCCGATTTTAGCGGGAAAAATACACCCACTAGTAGCCATTCACCGTCCGACATGAATTAAGCGTCGCAATGTAATGTTTGATGGGAATAATGGCGATTAGATTTCCATTTTGCCAAATATAGCGCCCCGGTCGTCTCCGACTCCGGTAGAGAAGAAACACTGCCGTTTATATGCCGTTACGTGCTGTGGATCCACCCCAAATATATAGCAAGGCAACAGGGACAACCATTAAAAGTATCTTCTAAACCCAAATAGAATAAATGGTGCTAACAGGCTAGACGGATTGTTCAAGAACAATGATGCGTCAGTGAGTCGGAAATGAAGACCATTTTAGGATTCGTTGGAGTAAACAAAACTAGGGAACCGTCAGTAGGACAAACAAAGGAACGATTAATTACACAAATTAGTGCTGAGATGATTTCGTGGTAAACGTAAATAAAACACCATCTCTCAATGCAATTGAAACTGATTAAAACAATGAACTCGATACCCTTGTGGTTTTGTGGTTAATTATTTTCTTTTGGTGCTTGCCTGCGTTACGTATTTGGTCCGGCCACACCATTCACATCGACCATTAGAAAATTCCCTCAAGCACTACTAAAAATAATGAGTGACAAATTCTTAGGATGTCTAAACAAAACATTAAACACGATAATGTCTTTTGGCTCTCTATTGTATTGTGTCTAAGAATAATGAAATGAAATGGTGGACTTGGACTTCACCCTCTTCTTCTCTTCTGAAATGAGTTGTGAAAGGATTAATTAAACCAATGTATACTTCAAATCCCCATCCACACATTACAGCTTATTGTTTTCAAAACAAAATGTCCAAGATTTTTTTAACATCAACCTTGTTTTCAATTTCAAGCTCTGGTTCTCTTTTTGGCATCCGTGGTCTCGCTGCATCAAGTGCAATAGAGCAAGGGATATTATATCTGCGTCCTAATCTTGCTGATAAAAATCTGATCTGACGTGTTGTGTTCAAAAAATGATCCGATTATTATAAGACTGATCTGACACGGTTTAAGAGCATTGAAGATTGAGGTGTCCTATTGTTGGTCAAAAGTAATTTGATCATCCATGCATTGTTGTGGTGTTCATTGACTCAACCCGTCTTATTGTCAACTTTTCATTCATGGTTTCAACTGCTTCAAAACATATTTAACTTCTCATTGAATTAAGACAGAAAATGTCACATTGTCAGCCAATCATTTTTAGAAATTGTTGGGGACGGACTTTCAACAAATATGATGGACTTCATCAGGTAGAATTCAAGTGACCATTATTTTCCATTATTTCCTTGATACGAATCCTGGTTTGGAATTTGGAAAGTGTCATTTTGAATTGAATTCCCGATACATGGCTTTCTAAAATTCTATACAGCATAAGGATTTTTCTTTGCATCAGCTTTGACTATTTAGATTTTTATTCTGGGCCTGTGTCGCGCGAGTAGAAGTGGAAATCAGCAAAATATGTCAACTATTTTGTAGGTTTCCGCTCTGGACAAAAGGCGCATGGAAAAGGGATTAAAATAGTTTATTCATACATCAGAAAATTTCTTCCCCTCTCCTCCCCCGGGGATTCAAAACTATTTAGAATCGATAAAATCACAACTTTGGCTATTACATATAACATCAATCGTTATATTATCTGATAAGGAGACCAATGAGTGCATCCACCGACCGCGACGTCGAAAGAACAAAATGCACATATTGGTCACAATTCCAGAGAGCGGACACACTTTCAGATAGGATAATTTTCAACATAACCCTCTTTCAGTTGCTTCTCCTCTAAATAGGTTGAAGATTTAATAGATCCTCCCGTGAACCGATTGTGCTTGTTCCTTACACCATTATTACAGTTAGCTTATTTACGGAAGAATTTTCCCTACTTTTGTGAGTGTGACAATTGAGTTTTAGCTTCAAATAAGTCAGGAGTCACCACTCATACTCAAGTTAATTCTAGAACGCTCGAACGCTGCTCGGGATAATTATTACATACGAAGGAAGAAGGCGAGGCTTTAGTTGGCGATGACAAAACGCTTCCAGTGTTAATTATCATTTCATAATTTTAAT